>JASANE010000805.1:0-10004 GCA_030248225.1 Trileptium ribeirensis
GAGGGAGATTTGAGCGCGCAACGCACGAATCTAAGAGCCAGTCGAACGACAGTCATTTTTTGGCGAGTACAGTATATTACATGGGTATATTAACAGCGACATCACAATCATCAATAAATTACTGATACGTTACCGGCTACAGAATGTAGCGAATTTTACAGGATTCAGCTAATTTATCATAGCAAACATGGACGTCGCAAATGTGTTCCAGTAGTATATTGTTTGGGATTGCTGCTCCATTGCTGAACAGAATGTTATTACTCCAGATGAAAAAATAATATTCCCATAGCGTCCAATGGAAAAAACCCTACGAGGATTTAAAAAGTGCTCATTGGCTCCTTACTGCAAGTTTTTGTGTTACTGCATTGTAAAAATATTTTACAAATTTGAATTATTTTTAAATGCGCCAATTAATCAAAATCCTTCCGAAATTTTGTTTAATCGAAATTCGTCGAAATTTTCATCGATTATTTTGCGCTTATTTCTGGTCGTAATTGTACTTTAGTTCGATAAATGATTAATTATTCCCTATGACAGGCCAAGGCCATTACATTTATTTAATATCCGAAATAATAAGCAAAGGAAAACGAATATTGAATATACATAATTATGTAGCCTAATTATGTTATAACCCGTTCATATAATAGCCACAATATTAATTCACAAAACGAACAGAAATTCATTTCTACGGTCGCCGTCTCATTTTCGCTTGAATGTAGCTAAATTAGCAAAAGCAACATTTACGAGTAGCATATAAAACTATAAAACTAACTATAAAATAAACAAATAAAATAAATAAAATAAGCTAACTATAAATAAACGAGTAACTATAAAATACTATTTTTCATATCCGTTTACTTTCTTTAAACTTGTTAATTTTCATGTAAAAATTGGTGCATTTTCAATATTTTCAGCATTGTTGTGAATTATTCTACATAAAACAATACTTTAAAATCATTCCAGTAATATCGATACAATGTACCGATAAAGAGAATCATATTTTGGCGTTCGTAAAAAACCCACAGCGTCCGTCTGTCTGTATCTGTTAACGGGAGTAGTTTGTTAACCAT
Organism: Trileptium ribeirensis; assembly: GCA_030248225.1. Classification (NCBI taxonomy): domain Eukaryota; kingdom Metazoa; phylum Nematoda; class Enoplea; order Enoplida; family Thoracostomopsidae; genus Trileptium; species Trileptium ribeirensis. Next base: position 1,071 of record JASANE010000805.1, read on the forward strand.
ATGGAATAAAATGGTTGCCACTATCAATATGTTACTTTGCAACTCATAAAAAATACAATTTATAAAGTCGAAATAGTAATAATTGCAGTGTTGGGAACGGTTCTGAGGCTGTCGAGTTTCGTCAACTAAGTAAATAAAAAATAAGTAGCATAAACCGATGCGTGTTTAAAAATGTCACTGCTGATAGGGTCTCGGTACATCATCCATAAAACACTAAAATACCTGTTTAAGCACTTCTTGATCGTTGCTTTCCATAATTTTTGCCATCAATTTTATGCTATAAAGCGACAGCTGCATTACGTCAGACGAAACACTGTCGATGGATCCGCAGTCGACAAAAGTGCTGAGAACGCGACAGATTTTGCTCAGTTCAGGAACCTAATCAAAGTCAATGTTATCCTGTAAAGCAACAGTAGCATTAAGTCAGACAATACACTGTCGATGGATCTGCAGTCTACAAAAGTGCTAAAAACGCGACATTTTTTGCTCACAAGTTAGAACTGGGAATTGGAAAAAGGAACCTTGATTACTTCAACCATGTTCAATTTTTATAAGCTTGTTATAAACTGAAAAAATGCTTTTTCAGTCAAAACGATGCCCTTCGTTATTTCACACACTAATATATCAAAAACAAGAAGTACAACACTGAACCCTTTACGGTTTAGTGTTCAAAATATTCGCTCAAACCCTTTCTTGTTTCAATCATTACAATTTCGAAAACAAGCACATCGGACCCCGGTGTAAAATATTTTTACAGTATTCTCTGATGATCTTTGCTAGTTATTTGACCCATTAAAATATTGGAAACAAGCAAAACGTTGAACCCTTTACAGCAGAGATGAATTTTCAATTAGTCGGTAAAATAAAAAAGCAACAGTTGTTTTTCGCACTCCACATTAGATGAGTGCTACTTTGGCTAAATACGGTTAAAACGTCATGAGAATAATAAGCATATAGCTAGATACTGGAAATAGTGCTTACAAAATTATTAGGGTGCCAAATTTGATCAAGTTTGCTTTTTAATGGACCTAAAATACAAAAAAATCGAATTTTTCGCCCCCCCCCGGAAACATGATTAGCCCATTTGTTGGAAGGTAGCTTCACTGGTTTCTAAACAGATAAAAACTGACCAAAAACGACAACATCCCGAGGTAGGGTTTGTAAAACTGACTTAATACCTTGCTGGCTATGTCGCATAATTTTATGGACTCAGTTTTTTCAGGCCTCTGACAAAAACTTTTATACATGAACACAATGCGTATTATCGATATTCAAACAAAAAACAGCTAGTAAAAGTAACACTGTACACTCTGGGGTTCTGAAGGAGTCTTACAACTAAGACCCGCAAATTTGGAGTTGGTTATCCCGTCAAAGAAAAGAGGATCCAACTGTGGGTTGCAGGAAATTCTTTTTATTTAATTCACACAAAGGCCTTCGACATCGGTGAAAATAGCTCCACATAAAATTTAAAAGTAGTCACTGATTTAGTGCATTTCGGTGCAAAGCGGTAAAATGGTAGTAACCGCTAACAGACCATATCACTAAAGCTAGTGAAGAATCTTTAATTCAGGTTTAAACAAAAAATATTAAATAATTCGGTGGTATTTTATAAATTGTTTCGCCTCGGAACGGAATTTTAGAAAAACTACTGTACACAAGTTTTCCACAGGACTGTCACCAAAAATATTTTCCGCTATAAATTATCACATGACGTAAAAAATAAACAAGAAATATTTTTGAAATTATTCGATTCCAAAAAACAGTACTCACGAGAATTGAGCGCTACTTTTCGAGCAAATAGTTTCTTTATCTACGAACAAGTCTCTATTTAACTTTGAACATATTCCTAAGCAAATTCAATAAACCGCGCTAAAAATTTCAATCAACAGATATCGATCACTTTTCGAACAAAGTTTGAAATATCTCGACGGAACACTACTCATTTCTGCCGGCTCTACTAACCACACAAAAAAGTGCATTAACACGACTAAAAGTAACTGGGTTGAAGACAAATACGTTAAAGACTCTGGCCGGTCCACAGTCTTCCAAGAAGCGGGGGACTTCCGGAGGCTCCCATGTTCATTCTCCGAGGAAATTGTAAAGTGGACGGGGAGTAAATTGTGGTTAAAATGCTATATAAATATTTATTTTTGTTGTTTTACCGTCGTGCAAGTACTTCCACGCCATAAAACGAAGTTGAAACATTATAAATAGTGGTAATTAATGTTTAAAATCATTATTTCGTACAGAAAGCATAAATTTTAAGACTAATAAATTTTGGATTTGGTTGATAATGGAGGTTGCAGACGAACATGGGGGATTTGGAAATTCGAGGTGCCCGCCACACCCTAATGTGGATAAGCCAGTAAATAACATACATTATCGACCGTAAAAGGTGTCGGATTCTGCGACAACTTGATATTGAGCAACTCGATGCCATAACGACGAACCGCCTGCGATTCACTCGATACCAAGCCTTTGACAATGGTCAAGCACGTTTCCGTTGGCAATAATGAATTTAACTAAAAATACGAAACATGTCATTAAATGCGATTACTGATGAGTCTAGCAAACATTATTTGAAATATTCCGTCATGCTATAAGTGTTCCAACGAATCTCACAAAATGGCATACACAATAAAACACTACTAGTTGCAATATTTAGTATCTTTGCTTTACAAGAGACAACCGCGGACGCAAGAAAACGGATGCAACCGAGCACACGCATTAGAGTTCGTCCACGAGGTCTAGTTGGAAATGAATTCTGTTTGTTCGATGTTCGCTCGAGGTTTGTTCGTTGTTCGCTTCCAGATGCAATTGCGTCACTTTGCGATTTCGCTTATTTATGCGTCACAGAAATTTCTAAATCACTCACTTGCTCAACACAATTTCGTACAATTGTCAGCGCAGACCGTGAATATGGCGCTGCCTGATCATCATTAGTTTCCGTACCAGCTGTTTTACGTTCGATCGTGGGCTGATTTTCCAAATCGTCGGCGGTTCGCAGCAAACTTTCCATCAGTCGCTCACAGGACTTGACAAAATCATCGAAACTGTCGGTAAGATTGGCCACCTGTAAAGACATTTACCCAATATATGCACATATGCATATATATACCGCAATGAATAAAAATATAGTTACATATATTATCGCATATTCATACACAACTATATGTAATACTTACGGGAAATGACTATTGTATTTTCAAATGAGGCTGACACTATGACATTAGATTAAAAAACTATTAAACGATAATATATAATGCGCTAATTTGCAACGACTAACTTTCTGTCGAAAATATTTTCATTTTTGGGATTAAAATAGACGTTAAACATGAAAGTTTTCGCTCGAGACTCGCTCTAAAGAAAATTTGTTCTAAAAAAAGAATTTGTTATTTATTAAAAGTTTCGTATTTTCGAGCGATCCACATGCGATAGGCAATTCTGGCTTAATTTACTGTGCCTTCTGTGTAGTTTGTAAAACAAATTTTCAAGAAGCAACTTTCGGTCACTTATGTAAAAACAAACACAGAAAACACCGGAAATGATTGTCACCGACCCTATTACCTGTTAATTTATAGGAATGTCTTATGTTTCAACCCTTATTTGTTATTTATTTAAAAGTTTCGTAATTTCGAGCGATCCACATGCGATAGGCAATTCTGGCTTAATTTACTTTACCTTCTGTGTAGTTTGTAAAACAAATTTTCGCGAAGCAGCTTTTGGTCACTTATGTAAAAGCAAACACAGAAAACACCGGAAATGATTGTCACCGACCCTATTACCTGTTAATTTATAGGAATGTCTTATGTTTCAACCCTTATTTGTTATTTATTTAAAAGTTTCGTAATTTCGAGCGATCCACATGCGATAGGCAATTCTGGTTTAATTTACTTTGCCTTCTGTGTAGTTTGTAAAACAAATTTTCGCGAAGCAACTTTTGGTCACTTATGTAAAAGCAAACACAGAAAACACCGGAAATGATTGTCACCGACCCTATTACCTGTTAATTTATAGCAATGTCTTATGTTTCAACCCTTACTATACAACCGAAAACCACGGCAACAGAATTGCAAGCCGCAATACCGCCCTGCAGTATATAGAGACGAGAGGGTATAACACACGTGCGTCCATAATTGAGTATTTCCAATAAATTAACCTCGATCTAGTACAGTCTAGCAAGAAATGACTGTAGCGTTTCTAGCAAGCGAACATCGAACGAGCAATGAGCAAATGTTGAGTGATCAGGGCTTATTTCTGATGGGTACTGCACCTACTCATGACACGGAAAATAAAAGCATGTTGTACTTTATTTCTATCGTAAATTGAAATATCTGAACCGATAATCGCTGTTTCATCCGACCAACTTAGTTTCCTAGTTTTCTACTTAGTTTCTTAGGCGGGACAATGTTAAGAGCCATATTCTTTCTTCTCCTTCTTCTATTATGGCGCCGCGACGTTGAAGTCATAGGCGACCGTGGAGTATCCCAGCTCGACATAGGAATTGATGTGCGTTCTTCAGATCGGTAAATAGGGTTTTCGGCGGTTCATCTTTGTCTAGCAGCTCCGCTCTTGCTGCTGCTAGTCTCGGGCAGTCGTTGAACAGGTGGTCTACGGTTTCATCGGCGGATTTGCAGGGTCTGATTGTTGTTCGTTTGTGGTGATGAGGCATCCACTTGATTGATTCATTGCCTCCGAAGTTTCTATTGTCGAATAACACTAATAAATTATAGTAAAAGTGAAAATATAAACTTACCTCCGAAACAAAATTTGAACTACCAAGTACCAGGTTGATAAACTTTAGTATTGCAATCTTCAGCGAAAGAATATCGTGGGTTGACTTGTCATTGAAGTCGAATGCGTTTGTCATGTTCGATGCTTCGCTGCTAAGCATCGAAACGTTAGTATTGTTGCCGTCCAATTGTTTGCTGTCAGCTAAATTCGCAGCATCATAATTATAAAACACAAAATAAAAATAGACATTATGGTCGCTCGTTGTTTCTCGCTGGCAAAAAATCATCACTTAGAGATGTCAATGTGAGTGCTAAATAATAAGTACTGTCTTCTGCTCAGAGGATGCTCTATGTCAAAATTTAGCACTACGTGTGGTGAGCTTTATAAATCAAAGAAATTACAACAATAATAAATTACTAGTATTGTAGCAACAGTCTGGTAAGGTTGTGACCAACCGCACAAGCTGGATCAACCTAAAAAAAGCTAAGGTTTTATAAGCAGATATTATTATGTACACTACTCCCCGGAAGCTATTGCCTTTCGAACGACCGACCATAAAACAAAATTCGTTTATTCCCCAATACTTTTCGAACAATCAAAGAACAGCTCACGACAAATTTAAAAAGCGTGCCAGACAGTTTACACGTCTCAAATATAATTAGAACGCATATTTCGAACAAAATTTTGAAGTCCTCAAATGAATATCAAGCGAACATCGAAAGAACAACATTCATTTCGGCGAATGCTTTTAAGCAATTATAGCACGCGCCTAAATAGCTGTTGCCTTTCGAGCGAGCGCAATTCAAGCGAACATCGAACGAAAAGCAATCACTTTTGGCTGGTACTGTACATTAGGTAAATGTAAATCCTAATGAAGAAGATGATAGGTAGCGAATTTAAAAAACCATAAATAGGGAAATTTAAAATGATGTGGCATTCGATCCAGGTGCAGTCTCGAAAAAGAAGAAATTGTTTGCGGCCACCAAAACTATATTGTTATGGAGTTACTTGTACGAGTTTCGACTCACAATAGTTCAAACTGGCTCTTTTTGACAAGTCATTATTATACTTTTTTGATATATTACACGTTGTCACGACCCAATTTTCTTCTCAATAGGTAGAATGGAATAAGTTGAACATATTTTTCCAAAATAGAATTAATATTTTGCGCTAAGATTTGATATATTTATGCAACTATTAAAGTGTTATGTTTAAACTCAGTCGCAATAGATCAGGAGCGTGTCTTTAAAGGTCAATATTTAGTAATCATGCCAACAAATTAATGGAACATACTGAATTATCACACTTATACGCCTCAGGTTTCATCAGTGCCCCCAGCTAGTTACATAACATAAAGCATCAACATCCGTATGCTCAAGGTCGGAAGTTCCTTGCTCAATAGTACGAGCCTAGTGAGCTTCGCCTCGAAAAGTGAAGAATTTAGTCATATTCTTTTCGGTTTCTCAAACGGGAGGAACATATTATTGATATTGCTTGCTAAGAGCGACCACTTTCGAAAGTGATGATTTACAATATATGGCCTAACAGCGTATTATATATTATTGAGAGTGAAATCAAAAGCACAAATATAAAAAAACAGCATTAACCTGCCGTGGATTGTAGAATATATTGAAATGCAACAAGGAGATCAATACACGAGTCAACTTGCCGAATCGGAGAAAATGCCTGCGATAACTCCAATGCAAATTGCATTATTTCCGATGGCTGCAATATAACAACGTGCTACAATAACGATAAGATCCGAAACAACTATCTAATATTAATGGATGACTTTAATTATCTACCGTTTCAGTTTAAAACAGGAACAATTTATGTTACTGTTTGTCTTCTTAAAATTGCAACCTTTTATCCTTGGGCTGCGATATAACAACATGCTACAATAACAATAAGATCCGAAACAACTATCTAATATTAATGGATGACTTTAATTATCTACCGTTTCAGTTTAAAACAGGAACAATTTATGTTACTGTTTGTCTTATTAAAATTGCAACCATTTATCCTTGGGCTGCAATATAACAACATGCTACAATAACAATAAGATCTGAAACAACTCTCTAATATTAATGGATGACTTAAATTATTTACCGCTTCACTTAAAACCGGAACAATTTATGTTACTGTTTGTCTTATTAAAATTGCAACCTTTTATCCTTGGGCTGCAATATAACAACATGCTACAATAACAATAAGATCCGAAACAACTATCTAATATTAATGGATGACTTTAATTATCTACCGCTTCAGTTTAAAACCGGAACAATTTATGGTACTGTTTGTCTTATTAAAATTGCAACCTTTTATCCTTGGGCTGCGATATAACAACATGCTACAATAACAAGAAGATCCGAGACAACTATCTAATATTAATGGATGACTTTAATTATCTACCGCTTCAGTTTAAAACCGGAACAATTTATGTTACTGTTTGTCTTATTAAAATTGCAACCTTTTATCCTTGTGCTACAATATAACAACATGCTACAATAACAAGAAGATCCGAGACAACTATCTAATATTAATGGATGACTTTAATTATCTACCGCTTCAGTTTAAAACCGGAACAATTTATGTTACTGTATGTCTTATTAAAATTGCAACCTTTTATCCTTGGGCTGCGATATAATAACATGCTACAATAACAATAAGATCCGAAACAACTATCTAATATTAATGGATGACTTTAATTATCTACCGTTTCAGTTTAAAACAGGAACAATTTATTTTACTGTTTGTCTTATTAAAATTGCAACCATTTATCCTTGGGCTGCAATATAACAACATGCTACAATAACAATAAGATCCGAAACAACTATCTAATATTAATGGATGACTTTAATTATCTACCGCTTCAGTTTAAAACCGGAACAATTTATGGTACTGTTTGTCTTATTAAAATTGCAACCTTTTATCATTGGGCTGCAATATAACAACATGCTACAATAACAATAAGATCTGAAACAACTCTCTAATATTAATGGATGACTTTAATTATTTACCGCTTCAGTTTAAAACCGGAACAATTTATGTTACTGTTTGTCTTATTAAAATTGCAACCTTTTATCCTTGGGCTGCAATATAACAACATGCTACAATAACAATAAGATCCGAAACAACTATCTAATATTAATGGATGACTTTAATTATTTACCGCTTCAGTTTAAAACCGGAACAATTTATGTTACTGTTTGTCTTATTAAAATTGCAACCTTTTATCCTTGGGCTGCAATATAACAACATGCTACAATAACAATAAGATCCGAAACAACTATCTAATATTAATGGATGACTTTAATTATCTACCGCTTCAGTTTAAAACCGGAACAATTTATGGTACTGTTTGTCTTATTAAAATTGCAACCTTTTATCCTTGGGCTGCGATATAACAACATGCTACAATAACAAGAAGATCCGAGACAACTATCTAATATTAATGGATGACTTTAATTATCTACCGCTTCAGTTTAAAACCGGAACAATTTATGTTACTGTTTGTCTTATTAAAATTGCAACCTTTTATCCTTGTGCTACAATATAACAACATGCTACAATAACAAGAAGATCCGAGACAACTATCTAATATTAATGGATGACTTTAATTATCTGCCGCTTCAGTTTAAAACCGGAACAATTTATGTTACTGTATGTCTTATTAAAATTGCAACCTTTTATCCTTGGGCTGCGATATAATAACATGCTACAATAACAATAAGATCCGAAACAACTATCTAATATTAATGGATGACTTTAATTATCTACCGTTTCAGTTTAAAACAGGAACAATTTATTTTACTGTTTGTCTTATTAAAATTGCAACCATTTATCCTTGTGCTGCAATATAACAACATGCTACAATAACAATAAGATCTGAAACAACTCTCTAATATTAATGGATGACTTTAATTATCTACCGTTTCAGTTTAAAACCGGAACAATTTATGTTACTGTTTGTCTTATTAAAATTGCAACCTTTCATCCTTTCCGTGGTGTGACAGATTATTACATGGATATAATAGATTTATATGGTAAATTAGTGACAAACGCCCAGTGTCTGTTTAAATTGATGTGCTATATTTCGGATATGTATTTAATGCTTGCACAACAAAATTATTATTGCTTCAGTTTGGGTGACGGTGGTGAGGGGTGCCCAAGCGCACAATAGTTGTGCAACGTCTAGCG
>JASANE010000806.1:0-14001 GCA_030248225.1 Trileptium ribeirensis
GTTGATGGAGCTTCTCGAGCACTCGTTCAGCTTGTTGTAATTGCTGGAACTGAATTCGCTGGAAGATGCGATCCCAAACCAGCTTCTGCACCTGCATCACATCGATGCAGATGATCGAACGGAGGATACTCCAGAATTCGTTCTCGATGATCAGGTGCGGGTCTTCGCAGCGATCGAAATTGATCCGATCGTAGACCATATCCGCCAGCCGTTGCGCGTCCGCTCGTCTATCGAGGTCGTTGTCGAGTTGATCTTCGACTGCATCGCTAGTTGTTGGAACGTCGCTGTCGTTGAGAAGTGAATTGTCGCTGAGCAGCGCATAGTTGAACAGCGAGTCGTCGACCAATACATCCAAATTACCAACAGACTGAGTGAAAGCCATAACGAAGTGAGTGTAAAAAACAAACTTGAAAGTGAATCCAAAACCAGTGAAGTCTTGATTAAATAACCATCTACACCATCTGTCAAAACAGCATCATATGTCACCTCCACATGCCCCACTTTAACTCCACACCATCGATATTTACCCCACACAAGCCATATATCAACCCCACATAAGTGAAATTCACCCCACAGGATATGCAGTAATGACGACATTGCGACGCGTATCCATCACAACCCGGATTCGATCAGTATCTGCAGATTCGCGAGAGTGGCCTATAATGTTTTCAAACCGTCTTTCCACCACCACCCGGTTATTATTACTAATTACGGTTTTATCAGGTTTGTTAATAGTTTTATTAATTAATTTAATAATTGTATATTGTGAACCATAAAAATATGATCCATCCTCAGACGAACCATGTTTTTCAAATACGTGGGGGGTTATGAACATCTTTAAAAATATGTCGCAACCGAAATATATACCCCACATGTGGTTATTGAGTATATTATATATATATGTGTGTGTGGGGGTCATCATTCAACCACCACACCTGTGTGGGGGCCATCTGTCACCCCACCCACCACCACATATGTGGGGGGGGGGTAAAACCCCCATTTTCTATCTACTCATAGGTGTCCAATGTTTGTCTCCCCAGGAAAAGGTTACCTCGACAGAGCGGCACGCAGCGGGTTGATTAGGGGTAATCAAAAGTTAGGACAGGACGACTAATGACCGAAAAAAATATGCGATTTGTGTAAGAGACCTGTCGAACCAAACTTGAGCTGTTCTGAAAGACGGACATTTTTTACAAAACGTCTTCCAATGTTAATCTGTAGACTTGAAGTCGTTAACCTCAACATTTTTGGCAAACTAGGAATTTTCAAAGTAAGCAGAGAACAGTTTCTATTGCATAGAGTCCTTACGCCACAATCAAACCCATGTCATTGAAATTCCGCTCTGTGGATCTAGTCTAACGAGACTGTGTCAAGTTCCTGGCAAACGATCGATTGATGGACGAGCGCACGAGAGCAACGCTGAGGTCTTACACTCTCTTAGCAGAATAAAATGCTAGCGAACAGAATTATTGCAGGCGAATTTTCAAAATAATCTGCACAGTCCCATAGTGAGTCATTTTCAGGGTTCGAAAATTAATTTCTCAGTTACATTTGTCCCACGACTCCACAAAGTATGCCATATGAAACAAATTTCGCGCGCAACTAAGTTTTGTTTTTTACAGAGGAAAAGCTTAGGTCTCCCGTGTGTGTCGCGATGTACTGGGAATGATTTAATCCATGGGAGAGTGGTGGAGTTATCTGTACTTTGCCGCATAAGCAATTCTGGATGCAGAGTCTTAATAGCTTCTAAGAACAAAGAAGACGGATATATTATGGTGTTGTTTGTTACAAAGATCGCAGTACAGTGCGGATGTTCCTTTCAACATTTGTTCGAAGAAACTACAATGTTGTACAATAAAAACGAAAGCGGTATATATATTTTTGAGCACAGGCCGATTTCTCTACTAAGTACATAGCTGCTGATAGGGTAGTCATCTTCCTATGATCCCCCGGAGGGCCCGGTCACACACTCCTCCCCCTCTTCCCCCTAGCATGACATTCGGCCCCCTGGAAGCGCCCTAGACACCGAAGCCGTGCTCATTTCTGCCTCTGCCGAATGCATGGACCTCCAACCATAAAGACCAAGGCCACCTCCCAGTACCCGGCTACCACTGGGACATCGGACCTTGAGCATGTATGTCACTAAGTGGGCAATCAACAACGAAATAAATCTAGTGTATTTTGTAAATAGAGATAAAACAATACCCGCCCTCTTAGCTTATCCCTACCTGTACAAGGTGTCTTTCTTTCAGTCTCAATCTTACAACCAGCAGTTCGAAATTCTCAGTCTCGAAACGATGATTCATTATTTTGCCGATTCTTCAGTTTCGCTGAGAATGTTGTCCAGATTTATGAATTGCTTCGCTAGCTTGCTTCTGAGCGTTTTCAGAATAGTACATACAATTGCAGGCATACGAAGTGGGAGCAACATCGATATTTGAAAACTTTCAGAAGCTTTTCAATATCTGAAGAACAGCTTTAGCCATCTCACATTTTTGTATGCCCACCAATACTTTGAAATATATATTGAAATATATCTTGAAAATGTTTTTACAGAGCTTCTTCGAGTTTCTCCAAAATTGAATTTCATCTTAATTATTCTGTTCTAAAGAACGAATCAGTTTATATATGCCGACTAGTCTAGTGGGTGTTACTGTCCTATATCATAGGTTTTTTAAACCTCAAATGAACCACTATCCAAACTGTTGTTAATACATATATTAAACGTTCAAGATACGAATATAAGTGCATATAAATTATAGCAGAAAATATTTTAGGAAATTCCACATCGCCTATCAAAAAAATCTGTGCCCCTATTATAAGCGGTATATAAGAACAAATTTAAACGTTTATAGGGCTCAGATAATAATACGTTCTTACACCGGATCAAAGTTATAGTAAAACAGTCTAACTCAAGTAGCAGTGTTATGGTAGGTATTAAATGTGAATTATAAAATATGCAGTTGTTTTTTTGAAATCATTATGGTCAAAATACAAAAACGGCGACAGTTATATACTGTGACGACTTGCGGATTCTCGGCTGAACTGTTTTATTTGATTTGGTGCCTGTTGTGGTTTCTAGCGACTGGAGCGGTATCCCGACGAATTTCCTATTTTTATACGTAGTAGTGAGCTTAAATGGTGTTTCTCTCATCAAAAACTCCATAATTGTCCACTTTCATTAACATACTAGGTCACTGTTTGGTATAGACTCACATGCACAATTGGTTATGAAAACCTATTGCCGAAATTAAGCAGACACACCAATAACTTCTTGCGCGCCTTCTGATCGTGTCCCCTGTCTGTCCCAAATTGGTATGTTTAAGTGTTCGTGACTTATATTTGACGTAGAGAGGATGGCAAGTTCACCTATACCATTTCTTTTTATAATAACACCAAAGTAATTCAAGCTGCTGGCTTTTCGCGCCTTGATTATATATAATATACTTCGGGCGACAACAAACTTGTATTGCATTGAGCTTTAGTTTTGTTGGTTTACTTGTGTTAATATTACGTAATGTACATGATCCCCATTGGAATTAAGGGCGTTGTGAGATGAAATATTTGTAACGAACTTCGTTTAAAAATAAGTTGAAACCAACACTGGTACAACTTATGTATGCTATGTAAATGACTTAGTTGATTTAGCAAAATTACTGTATTTCAGCAGGCGAAATCACCCAAGGTATACTCGTCTTGCTTTGCTACTCTGCGAACGTACCCATTTCCGTATCGAATTGCTTGTCAATATACTGATCAGGTTAAGTAAAAAAAGGTTCTTTAGGGACTTGTGTCTCTGCAGGAACTACCGACACTGGTAAGCTTTATTTTCTTAGCAGTTAAATTAAATGTCGCTATACTTATGGCTCTATTGTCTCTGCAACGTTGTGTTCTCATAGCATCCTATTAGTCGTTGGTCTATGCCACCTTTTGGGGCCCTAGTGTAGTGTATATAGTTAGAAAAAGAAACAGTTTAGTGCGAGCTATTCGAGAGGCGACATCTCCCAACTTTGGCTTAATTTGGCTTAGTATAACTTTTATATTCAATGCAAAGAATAGGCCAATGCTTGGATTTAGTATAGTCATAACAGTATGTCCTGCATTTCACTCACGTTACATCATTAAAGGTTCTATTGGCTCAGATGTTTATATAATTTTCATTACGTATTTTCTTCTTAAATAATAACGTCTGGTCATCCCGTGATGTAAGTAATCCTTGTGAACAGTTTGCAAATAATGTATCTTTATACATTATTTACTCTACCCATGGGCTCGCAGACCTTGTTGGATACATACGATAGTAAATACCTAAATGTATATAAAAATACACGTAAAAATACAAATGTTGCTAGATATAATTTTAATGTAACTTATCAAAATATTCATCTTCGCTGCAAAATTATTTCGTCAAGTTTAGACCATTTTGAGCCTCCTGGGACCTGCCTGAAATCGAGCATCTGAGGCTCTGAGTAAGCCGAATTTGGTTCAATGATTTTTAGAGTGCATTGCGTGATTTATGTATTATGCTACTAAGTAGTAGGTCGGTACGGTAGTTAATAAGCGCTATGAAGATATTTAGACAGTGTACTCATGCTAAAACATGTAAATTTAGCATAAATGAGTTTGGTATGAAAGATGCTTAAAATTTTGTTTTTTACCATAATCTGTGCTGAAACCCACATTTCTTCATCTACAGAAAATTATCTCCGTTTATATTACAGCCACATTTATAAATTTAAATTTTGCTAGTTTTAATACTATACATAACAATATTATTTGCGATTAAAAAACTTTTTTAATCCTACGTTTTAAATTTAAACTTAAGACTAATAAAATAGTAGCTGCTTCCGGTACAATTATTTAACTATCATGGTTGCGCTTAAATGTTACGTATCATCACAAAAAATTTAATACTATTAAGTTGCTGAAACGCAAAACTGGGGCAACCAAAAACTTTGCCTAATATCGTGAAATTTTCCTTACAATTTCCCCTAACTGCACCTTACAATTTTTGTAACCTTGGTCCTAATTGCTAAAATTCCGGGCGTGCAGGCGGCGGGAAATGGATGTGGAGCCTCAGGGACTAAACATAAATTAAAGGTGTATAACCGTTACACGATAACGCCTGTAGCCCGATATAGGCACCCATTACTATAGATATATATACATATATACATATATGTTTATATATATGTATACAGATATACATATATTTATATATAAGTAACAGTAAATATCAACGAAATAACATCATGCATAATGTATATTAATAGATTCATATGTAATCATAGCAATAATAATCATAATAATGATATTCATAATACATAAAATATAACCTCGTCAAGCAGCGAACCCAACGAAAATGAAACGAATGAAACCCAGTTGGTTGTTCTGTAAAATCAATAATAATAATAATAATAATGATAATACAATAAGCCATTGGAAAGAAAGAAAATGAGAACCTATAAGCCATGCAAAACAGAATAATAATAATAATAATAGCAATAACCATCAAAAAAGGCCATAATTATTTTCTATACATAGAGCTGTACAATGCATAGTAACAGCTAGAGCAGTCATGACGTGCTTTTATAATGGCTTTTGCAGTCGAACGTGATCATATATTATGCCATTATTATTGCATACACATACCCACAAAGCAATAATCATTAACGTGAGATGCTATAATAAACCGCAAACACGCCACGAAATGTATATATATTTATATATGTGTGCATATGTGTAAAAAACCAGGCGCAAATTATGTGTGAATCATAATAAATACAATTTTATCCTCTATCAAGATTGAATTTTCCGCACCATTGACACAATATATATATATTGATATATTTATGATAAAGGTATTAAAGGTCCCCAAGTTGTGCTCAGGGTACGAGTGCTGATCTACAATTTTGTGGCAATCTCAGCCAAAGCTTCCGAATCACAAACTGTGAAGGAATGCCAGTTCCGACAGGGAAATTCTTTTTACTTTACGAGCAAGCTCGTACCCATTTAACAGGTAGGTATCCTGGAGCGACATGGATTTAGTCTATATATATTACATAAAGAATACGCTTATAGTGAAATCGCTTGGGTCGAATCAAAAAATTATCTAAAAAAGACATTTCTTACTATACCCATCTTTATTCTACTATAGACAATTTCGTTTAGGACCGAAGGAACATTGCAACGCCATTTCCACTTTAAACAATTTCAGTATAAGCACATTTTACCGCATTTTATTTGAGTACAAAATTTACCGGTAACATTTGGATAATATTGTTAGGCTACAACATATTTCAGTGTATGTTTCAACGTTTTTAGAGAATTTTAGAGAATTTTAGAGAATTTTATAGAATTTCAGTATAAGCACATTTTACCGCATTTTATTTGAGTACAAAATTTACCGGTAACATTTGGATAATATTGTCAGGCTACAACATATTTCAGTCTATGTTTCAACGTTTTTAGAGAATTTTAGAGAATTTTAGAGAATTTTAGAGAATTTTAGAGAATTTGAGTATAAGCACATTTTACCGCATTTTATTTGAGTACAAAATTTACCGGTAACATTTGGATAATATTGTTAGGCTACAACATATTTCAGTCTGTTTCAACGTTTTTAGAGAATTTTAGAGAATTTTAGAGAATTTTAGAGAATTTGAGTATAAGCACATTTTACCGCATTTTATTTGAGTACAAAATTTACCGGTAACATTTGGATAATATTGTTAGGCTACAACATATTTCAGTCTGTTTCAACGTTTTTAGAGAATTTTAGAGAATTTTAGAGAATTTCAGTATAAGCACATTTTACCGCATTTTATTTGAGTACAAAATTTACCGGTAACATTTGGATAATATTGTTAGGCTACAACATATTTCAGTCTGTTTCAACGTTTTTAGAGAATTTTAGAGAATTTTAGAGAATTTCAGTATAAGCACATTTTACCGCATTTTATTTGAGTACAAAATTTACCGCTAACATTTCGATAATATTGTTAGGCTACAACATATTTCAGTCTATGTTTCAACGTTTTTAGAGAATTTTTCGTTTCACTGTATTTTTAACGTGTTTTTGCAAATAATTTCGGTCATTGCATTATTATAAAAGACACAGAGTGTGTTATAGCGAATGCGCTTATAGTGCAAATATTGCTTATAATGCTGGTCTGATTTACAAGAAACCGGCGTCCTATTTATGAAAGCAAATTTTCCTCTGTAATTTGAGTTTAATGTAGCAATTGAACTCAGTCAGCCAATGTATTTTAAAAATTGCTTCACAAATCTGTAGCAGAAAACGAATTTATGCATATGTTACGTATGAGAATTTGACATTGGTTCGCATATTATCTTGATTGTAAAATCTTAATATTTCCTGCGCTATAACAACGGATTGTTTTGGCTCAGTCTACAGTAAATAACATTGCAGGGCATGCAAGGTAATTATTGTACAAAAACAGAAAAGCAAATTGCTGGATAAACGAATAGACAGCTATTGCTCTCCAGACAATGGTTCGTGCCTGTTATTACATCAATTTGTACAGTTATTTGAAGGCGCTCTACCTTGTGGTAAGACCTACATGTATCAATATATATACTTAAAAATATATAAATTTAAATGTAATATAATGTAATATTTTCATGTGGAATTATTGTTATTCTTATAATATAAACCATTTCATTCGCATTGATGCCAAATGAAGCCAGGACTAGTTGCCAAGTGTTGGGTTAACTAAGTTCGGCGTTGTATGTTTGTACGTGCGTTGTAATTCCTCGTTTGCCAAATTCCTTAAGAACCAGAACAACAACTGTTGGACACCTCAGTGGGTTCGCGTACGTAACAACTTTCTATCGGCACTACCCGGATTCGATTTCTGGCGCTGGCGTGAGTTTCTCAAGCGTTACAATTTAATTAGTACATGAAAGAGTTGGAGAAAATTTTGCTTTTTGACTGATTTTTATGACAATATTATTTTTGTTGCAATATCGAGTTGACATGCAAACAAATCATAGAAACACACTCAATGAATGTGGTCAAACTTTATCTAATCGCAATAGAATCGTTCACTCATGTGAAATGTTACGTTATGCAATGTTCGTATGATATGACTTATAACAGTAACATCGAAAATTCTAATATGTCTATGGAATTTTGACCTGTCCAGCAGCGGTGACAAATCCAGGAATTCTTGATAATGAGGATAGTGGCGGTGATCCGACTTCTCATTGTAGTAACCGTAATTGCCGCATTCGGCGTCGTTCAACGCCGCAATTGATCGATTTATCAGACCGCTGGCAATCTACGATAGCGGGTACCATTCCTCTTATGTATCTGCTAATTCTGCTCTAATGTAGACCGCTTGCGCATCACAGCACGCGATTTCTTTGCTCCGTTGCCAAAATCATGAGTACAGTTTTTTCTAATTTGCAACTGCAATAAACACAGTTCAGATTTGAGGCTATCATAAAAATGTAAAACGTACAACAGTGTTTGTTACATTATTATACATAATGCATGTATTATAGATATATAATAAAAAGCGCATAACGAGTTGAAAGAACGAGAACATAACAATAATAACGATAATAATAAATGATAATAAATATACGTTTTGGATAAAATAATTTAAAGAAACTTTTTTGTCAAGATAATAACAGTAATAATAATAGTGGACGTCATAACAGATAGACACATATTTTTTCTTTTCTGAACGCTATATACTGAATAGATAACTGGTTAGAAGTAAAATCTATATCTGATGGCACCAACATTATACGCGGTCTGAACAAAGCTTAATGACCGTTTAGGTTTTAGGTTATATTTCTGGAGGTGTTAGTATATATACTAAATAGACCAGTTTGAACGAAAGTGTACATACAAACAGAACTTACCATGGACATGAGAAAGTACTGATTACGGATTCACACGTTTTATTCAGTTATGGGGTGTTACAATGTCGGCATCATATATACACAAAATATCCTAACTATTACATCTATTATATATATTATGTGAAATTTCAAGCTCTAATATTGAAAATCTATTCCTTTAATGTTCGATTTAACTTGTGTAATCATGCAATCACGGACCTACTCAAGCCAGGAATCGAAACTGGATTCTATGAATCCAAACGACGTGCACATACCACTAAGCTGTATAAGTGCGGCTGCTAGGTTTTTAAGCAACCTCACAAAACGAGCGAATAACCCCGCACGCGCAAACATACACCATGCTTCAAACTCACTTAACGCAGCACTTCACAATATGCGCCGATGCTACTTAGTGCCTGGTGGCTGTAAAAGATTAACCCATTATTCTTTAAAGGTAACTAATTTATCACAGATAACATTACAAACGGACGGACTAATCGACTTTGTGGTGCTGCGTGCGTTTCCAATCGAGTTGTTATTCTAGCGCTTTTCGAGGTTCCTTAACAAAGTGAGCAACAGATCTCAGATACAGTAGTGGCTATCGTACGAAGATCGCACCAAAAACATCTAGATTCAGTAACCAGTGCAGCAGAATTTTCTTCAAAACTGGGTGAAGCATACATTAGTTCAAAAGAAAAGGATTAAATAAGTACGACTTTCAATTCTGGATTTTGAAAACCAATTTAGTTAAAACATAAAAGTTTCAAAAACGGATATGGTTTAATTATACTGTTAAGATACACTGGCAAAAGTTATGGTGTGGTGTTACTGCGGCATCCTTAAATTGTATCAACGCGCAGGCGCACGGCCTAGTATGGAAATACATAGACTGGCGGTGATAAAAGCTCAATATTTCAAGAATTAACGAATATGCAAAATGCAAAAAAATTGCAACAGGTATTTAGAATAAGAATTATCGAGATTCAAGGTTGTTCTAGCGTTGTTGAAATGAAATAAACGATTAGAAACGTATAGGAAGCAAAAGTTGTAACCAGTCTTCAGAGACGTCCGGTCGTTCAGATAGCGCAAAAAACCAATTTCAAAGATTTGAACCGTTCACAATGGAGAGAACGAATCGAACGATCCAAATGAACCGGCAACCTTTGGCGGTGAGTGGAATACAAGTGAATATATATGCGTTCAAAACTGCAATACTTGTTTTACAGATTCAATTGAGCGAGAAAGAGGCATTTCACTCCGGCGAAATTTGAAATATTTCGCAAATCCAAAATGATCTATGAACAAGGTGTGCATGGTATAGTGTCGTATTTTTCCGTATTAGCCATCATGCCGGCTTAATATGTTTTTGCCGATTTAGGGCCAGAACATTAATAGTTGGGATAAGACGACACTTCCAAATGAACTGACATGTCGGCTTTTATTTGGATGAAATACGGTACCCCACGTAAATATACCCTATACCCTATGCAAATACTAAACTACAATGCATTGAATGCAAATGGATTTTGTGTCAGAAAAACAGTTTAAAAACTGCACCCATCAATACTGACTGCTAGGTGAATGTTCGGTGAAATGTTCACCTACGGGACGTACTTCAATCCTTTCAGAATGACCATTGTCATGAGGATATTGCATCCCATCCCAACGTAGAGAACTGTCGTGAAGCGAGTCTTTCCGCACCCAGTCCAGCAGAATGCATGCTACGCTCACCCTTGAATGTGATCGTGTGATTATTTGTCATGTCGATGTGGCTGAGTACCTCATCCATGTTGAAGAGCTGATTCGCAGGAATTCCTTTCATAGCCAATGCCAGATCAGTCAAATGAAGTCGTGCAACTCGGGCACGCCCCTTTGCAGTTGTATTATCCTTATGACTACATGTGTGACGACTCGGACTTGCAGCTTGTGGTGCCTCACATAGTTGTGAATCCACTTGTCCGAGCCACTAAAATTCGCTATATCTTCCTTCTCCGCTATAACCTTCGCTTGTTTTCGGCCCATGAATTTCAATTTTGTAGTTGGAATTGCTCGTTCGTACAACAAAACGTTGATATGGTTTTGCCGATTTAGAGCCAAAATGTTTAATTCCAATATGCCGGCACTCCCAAATAAGCATGTCGGCTTATTTTGGTGCTGGCTAATACGAAAAACGCGGTACTATCTAATAACATTGTACAACGTGTCAAATTCTTTTTATAACAGAGAAGGAAACTTGACATGCATATCGATATAAAACTTAATTGTGGGCTCAGGCTAAACTTAGGTTTAGTCTTAGGATTACACTTAGATTTAAGCTTAGGCTTAGAGACACAAAATTTTATGCTAATATCCGAGGAGAGGGGGACTTGACATTATGCGATCGCTGTTGCTTACGTGGTGTGCCGGCATCAGTTTATACTAGTCGATTATTTTGTCTTAAATATGTATATTGTATGATCACTACATCCTTCTTGAAATGTATTAATGAGATACAAGAGAGCATTATAAACTAACTGGTCACGTCACATATAGATTGTGGTTGCTAACAAAGAAACTTATATGTTGTTTTGGCTTGCGCTTGACATGAATCCTGGTTGAGTAAATGTCACTGCACCATGTAATGAGATATATTATATATAGGAGAGGAATTTTCGTCTGTTTATTATTTGTCTGAATAAATTGTCTGTCTTTGAACTTTGTCAAAAGTATTATAGATACACGCAATCCATATATATTCTGAATTAGCGCAGTCCAACTTAGGTGGTAAGCATATTTTTAAACCAACAGGGAGGATAGCTTGGGGGTTAGCTAACTATGTATGAGCGTAAATACTGAGTTAATTGGTGCACTTTTGGATGTCTACATTAGCCCAGTCGTTCAGTGGCCGAAGCTTCAGCAGGAGGACCTTGTTTTATACCATCGTCTATCTATATATATAAGAGGCGACGCTTCCGTAGGAGGTTCGTGCTCTATTTCACCGCTATTCAGCAGAAGGGCCGTGTTCTATTTCACCGCTATGCAAGCGTTTTTTATTTGCCTCTAGCGTATTGTTTATTTAGCTGTTTACTGTCACTTATAAACGTAACCTTCATGCAAATATTATTATGCGATGGCGTAATATATTTATTCGCGCGCTCATCTCTTTATGACACAAAGCTTCACCCTTCAATAATTCATTCATATTTAGCCTATTATCTTCGAATTCTCTTTACAAAATGCTAAGAAGACTAAGAGGTGGTGATTTGGGTCGATCCACCGCGGCTTCTGCCGCAAAGCCTCGATGCAGAGACAATATGAGTTACTTTGTTTCGTATAGTATTTCTTCCCCCTACCCCAGTTTGTTTCATGGTCGTGATGTGTGCATAATGTAGTGTAATTAAGACGCCGAGTACTGTGCCTTGTGAATACTATAGGTAACACCTTCTTTTGATCGTTTTTATTCTTCGTTGCTCACGTTTTTCCGTCTTTTGGTTTAGTAGTTGCTACCAGCTGGAAGTACCGACGTCGCCCAAGCGCACTGCAACACAGTTTTTCTACATAGTTTCAGGACGCCGGAGCTACTTTTGTGTGGCTAAACACTTTGTGATGAGTAGTGTAGTATAGATTCAGTTTGCATGCGGGATTTGTCTAAATGTTATGTAGTCAAAATATACGGATGGGTGTAATTATTACGACTGAATCGAAACTCATTTTTAGTTATTATAGTCTACACACGTAATCGTTTTTCTCTTTTAGTTTTTCCCATATGCTACGTCCGTGGATCGTTTATTCGGCGCAGTTCAGCATACTTTTCAATTATTTTTTTCAAAATGCAGGACGTACTTTTTGGGTGGAGATTTGGGCTAATATTCTACCATGAGTAGGTAGATGGCTGTACATGAGTTGACCGTATAAGTCATGGGTATACGTAAGTGTCAACTTAATTTTTCCTTTTTTAATAAGTACGTAGGTGACTGCACATGAGTTGACTGTATTAGTCACGGGTATACCTGAGTGTCAACGTAATTTTTCTTTTTCCTAATGCAAAAACTTATTTTACGCTGCGCCAAAAGCGCATAGAGTCCGGTCCTTGCCGTCGATGCGAGAAGGTGGGTTCGACAATGGCACTTCAGTTCATAACTGCTTTCAAGAAATCCATCGCATGGTCGGCTGATCTGAGAGCACTGCTTTAAATCTCAATTTACACAAGCGCCGTTGAGCTAACCGAATCTCACATTATTCCGCGCGAACTACATTCGGACATTAATATCTGCGGAGGGACGTGAGCAACAAAAGAGAAATAAAAACGATCAAAAGAAGGTGTTACCTATAGTATTCACAAGGCACAGTACTCGTTGTTTTCATTGCACTACACTATGGCACATCACGACCATGAAAAAACAGACTACGTAAAGAAAAAATACTATACGAAACAAAGTAACTCATATTGTCTCTGCATCGAGGCTTTGCGGCAGAAGCCGCGGTGGATCGACCCAAATCACCACCTCTTAGTCTTCTTAGCATTTTGTAAAGAGAATTCGAAGATAATAGGCTAAATATGAATGAATTATTGAAGGGTGAAGCTTTGTGTCATAAAGAAGAGATCGAGCGCGCGAATAAAATATATTACGCCATCGCATCATATGATATTTGCATGAAGGTTACGTTTATAAGTGACAGTAAACAGCTAAATAAACAATATACGTTTAGAGGCAAATAAAGAAAGACGCTTGCATAGCGGTAAAATAGAAACACGGCCCTTCTGCTTGAATAGCGGTGAAATAGGATAACACGAACCTCCTACGGAAGCGTCGCCTCTTATATATATAGATAGACGATGGTATAAAACAAGGTCCTCCTGCTAAAGCTTTGGCCACTGAACGACTGGGCTAATGTAGACATCGAAAAGTGCACCAATTAACTCAGTATTCTACGCTCATACATAGTTAGCTAACCCCCAAGCTATCCTCCCTGTTGGTTTAAAAATATGCTTACCACCTAAGTTGGACTACCGCTAATTCAGAATATATATGGATTGCGTGTATCTATAATACTTTTGACAAAGTTCAAAGACAGACAATTTATTCAGACAAATAATAAACAGACGAAAATTCCTTCATAGCAATACGTAACTGAACGAAGTACAAC
>JASANE010000808.1:0-13131 GCA_030248225.1 Trileptium ribeirensis
TATTATAACGGGTTGAAATCATAAGGCCAGGAGTATTGCCAAACCAGATTTATACAAAGTTTTTTGGTCTTCGTTCTATAACTCATTTTTAGAGATGCTCTATATCTATTCTATAAATGATTTTTGCTAATGTCAAAACAGCTAAATCCACAGAAATACAGAATATTTTCTCAATATTTTCTTAGAAATATACACCGAATGTCTTGTTTACCTTTCATTTCTTTAAATTAATAGTTTCTAAAATTTTTACCTCCTTAGGTAAGTGTTTTTTTATTTCTTATTCACTCACGACCTTAGCCAAAAAAATATTAGAAATTCTCCTAATAAGCCAAATATTTTCAGATAATTATAGCTTTGGGTTTCATCACGGATTATTTTCGGACAACCTTGAACCAAAAATGTTACAAATTTTCCTAATTAAGACAAATCTTTTCAGGCAATTATTTCCCCCTCCAGGTTCACCTCGGATTATTTTCGGACAACCCTCGGCCAAAAATGTTACAAATTTAAAAATAAGACAAATATTTTCGGGAAATTGTTCCCCCTCAGGTTCACCGCGGATTTTTTTCTCGGACAACCTTCAGCCAAAAATGTTAGAAATTTTCCTAAAAAGACAAATATTTTCATAAAATTATTCCCTCAGGTTCACCGCGGATTTTTTTCGGACAACCTTAGGCCTAAAAAAATATTTGTCTTTAGGAAATGTCTAACGTTTTAGGCTGAAGGTTGTCCGAAAATAAAGCGGGTGAACCCGGAGTTATAATTCCTGAAAAATATTTTCGCTTATCAGGAGAATTTCCAATATTTTCGCTTTTAGGAGTAATTTCCAATATTTTTGGCCGCAGATTGTCCCGAAAATAATCCGCGGGGTGAAGCTGAAGGAATAATTGCCTGAAAAAATATTTGTCTTATTAGGAAAATTTCTAACATTTTTCGCCATCCAGTTGTCCCGAAAATAATCCCGCGGTGAATCTGAGGGAACAATTGCATGAAAATATTTGTCTTTTTCAAAAAAATTTCTAACATTTTTGGGTGAAGGTTGTCCGAAAAAATCCGCGGTGAACCTCCGAGGGAATAATTGCCTGAAAATATTTGTCTTATTAGGGAAAATTTGTAACATTTTTGGCCGAGGGTTGTCCGAAAATAATCCGAGGTGAACCTTGAGGAAATCATGCCTGAAAAGATTTGTCTTATTAGGAAAATTTCTAACATTTTTTGGCCGAAGGTTGTCCGAAAATAATCCGCGGTGAATTTGAGGGAATAATTGCCTGAAAATATTTGTCTTGTTAGGAAAATTTGTAACATTTTTGGTTCGAGGTTGTCCGAAAAATAATCCGCGATGAACCCAAAGCTATAATTATCTGAAAATATTTGGCTTATTAGAATTTCTAATATTTTTGGCTGAAGGTTGTCGGAAAAAATCGCGGTGAACCTGAGGGAATAATTGCATGAAAATATTTGTCTTTTTAGGAAAATTTTTAACATTTTTGGCTGAAGGTTGTCCGAAAAAAAATCCGCGGTGAACCTGCGAGGGAATAATTGCCTGAAAATATTTGTCTTATTAGGAAAATTTGTAACATTTTTGGCCGAGGGTTGTCCGAAAATAATCCGAGGTGAACCTGAGGGAATAATTGCCTGAAAAGATTTGTCTTATTAGGAAAATTTGTAACATTTTTGGTTCAAGGTTGTCCGAAAATAATCCGTGATGAACCCAAAAGCTATAATTATCTGAAAATATTTGGCTTATTAGGAGAATTTCTAATATTTTTTGGCTAAGGTCGTGAGTGAATAAGAAATAAAAAAACACTTTACCTAAGAAGAAAAATTTTAGAAACTATTAATTTAAAGAAATGAAAGGTAAACAAGACATTCGGTGTATATTTCTAAGAAAATATTGAGAAAATATTCTGGATTTCTGTGGATTTAGCTGTTTTGACATTAGCAAAAATCATTTATAGAATAGATATAGAGCATCTCTAAAAATGAGTTATAGAACGAAGACCAAAAAACTTTGTATAAATCTGGTTTGGCAATAATTCTGACCACAATTTCAACCCGTTATAATAAGCGTACAAATCGTAATACGTCGCTGTATAATTCTCTGTGCGATGACCACTGCATTTGCGTTTGTCACAAAATGTTTATTTTTTATGCAGAATTTAACGATCCCAACGGAATGCCGCACTAACTATGCTTTGCTATAATAGTTGGGCTGATGAGAGAGAGACAGAAACATGGCTTGTCACTTTAGTTCAATCATCCGAGACCCAATTTTGAAACTGGACGTAAGACAAAGAAACACGTTGAAGCCTTTATGGAAAGCATATTTTTAGGCCATACCATTAATCAGCCTAACCAAACTGCGTTTTTTTAGGTTTGGGTTGAACGAGGGGCGTCCCCCCTTACCCCATCGGCTGCTAGCTATTAAGCGGGCACCTAACCCCTCTCCTTCATAAATCCTTATTGTCTGGTCTCTGTTTTATTTAGTTTAGGTTTGATCGTTCTGCATGCTTGTCATGTTGCTTTCTAAAGCTCAGATTATCATGTCTCTCATGTTTTTTCATGTCGGTCTTTTAAAAAAAGGTTCTTTTTTTCGTTCGGTCTTCATATGGTCCCATTTTTGTGAGTTTGTGGTTTTGTTTTGTTGTTGTTGTTTTTGTCAAAGTTTTGTTTTGTTTTTTGTTTTGAAAACCATGTGGTTCAATATATAAATTTATTTTCAATGATAGAATCCAACGAGAAAACTTTTGTCGAAAACACCATCAAATTGTTGAACGTTGCTTGTTTTTGTCGGCAAAATCACAACAATTTGTTGGGTTTGTTGGTTTATTTGATGAGGGTCGGTGGGTGCCTTTTGATGGTTCTATGTTTTGTGTATGTTTTCTCGCCTGATAGTAAAGTTTGTTTTCTCTGTTCATTGTCGAGTTGAAGTTTTGTTTGTTGTGTGACAACCCGTGTTTTATATCGTCAACTTTTATTGTATAGTCAGACAGAGGCTTCAAAATTAAGGGTGAAGGGGGTCGCCAAAAATGTGGAGGGGGCAGATCGCCGACATTCATTACGTAGTACCCATCAGTTAATTTTTTCACATGCTCTACACGGCTGTGCCCTCCTGTCATACGATGCCCTTGTGTGTTGTAGAACTATTTAGGCCACCCACCTTCCCGCTAGACGGTAATCCGTCGCTGGCCACACTGGCAGTATTAGTTCCCCGCGACGTGTAGGTGGTGATAACCATAGGCTTTCATCACCATCTACTATTCGGGCCACCCACCTTCCCGCTAGACGGTAATCCGTCGCTGGCCACACTGGGCAGTATTAGTTCCCCGCGACGTGTAGGTGGTGATGAACCATAGGCTTTCATCACCATCTACCATTCGGGCCACCCACCTTCCCGCTAGACGGAATCCGTCTCTGGCCACACTGGCAGTATTAGTTCCCCGCGACGTGTAGGTGGTGATGAACCATAGGCTTTCATCACCATCTACTGATTCGATTGCCCACCTTCCCCAGACGATCTGTCGCTGGCCACACTGGCAGTATAGTTCTCGCGACGTGTAGGGTGATGAACATAGGCTTTTATTTATTCGCATTCGGGCCCGCTGCAAAGTTTCTTCATCGATCACTTTCTCAAAAGGCGTCTTTGTTTGATGCGCATAGAAAGAACCCACGAACAGTCGATCGGGGTGTCGTTTTATTGTGTTGCGGCCAGTGTGTGTGTGTTAGGGTTTCACATGTGGAAACAGAAAGAAACAGTAACTAACTAACTAACTTGATAGCACTAATCACGAATAGTATAGCGAAAGAGACATAGAGTACGTACGAGAGAGGCTATTATATAATAATTTGGTTGTTTCTGGCATAGAATATAATAGTATCATTGTGACTTTTTTTTGGCATTTTCTAAAATATCAAAGCTTGGTTTGTAATGTTTCAAGACTGATGGTGGTGGCTTTTGGAAAACTTGTTTTTTTGCCGAAAGAAAAGTGTTTCAAAAACCACTATTGCCGTCGTCTCTATTGGGTTTGCTAAATTAAGAGTAGTAATATTATAGAAATCTAGTAGCTTTGATAGGCTTATATTACTGTAAATTTGGATTGTGGATTGAGTTTGCGACGGTGGGATTTGGCGTTGCTATTGATGAAACGTATTGGTTGTTGCCTCTAGTTTTGTGGTTATTGGAGATGGCTGGTGATAGTTTTCTTATAATCAGGTATGAATGGTCAGTTAGGGTAGCCACAAACTTTTACACGTAAACACATATTTCACGTATTTCGGGACATCAGTCTTATATTTTAATGAGCCACGGTGGGGTGTGGGACTAAAGTTGACAAAAGTCAGTTAAAATTTTGTGGGGAAAAAATGACAAATTGAAAAAAATTGGGAAACTTTTTGATAATATTGGCACAAATTGCCAAAAATAGCGTCAAATTCAAATTCCAAAATAGACTGTTTTTGGTAAAATTGGCACAAATTGCCAAAAATAGAGACTGTTTTTGGAAAATTGCACAAATTGACCAGAGAAAATAGAGACTGTTTTTGGTAAAATTGCACAATGCCGAGAAAACATACAAAACAAAACAAAACATAGAACCATAAAATGGCACCCACCCGACCCTATCAGAAATAGAGATTTTTTTCAAATAGACCACTTGAAAAGCACAAAGCCAAAAAAGAGACGAAAAGGCAAAGCCAAAAACAAAAACACAAAGCCAAAAAAGAGACGGAAAAGCACAAAGCCAAAAATAGAGACGAAAAGCACAAAGCCAAAAATAGACGTAAAAGGGCACAAAGCCAAAAATAGAACCTAAAATTACAAATTGCCAAAAATTGATTGTTTGAAATTGGCACAATTGCCAAGACTTTTTTAAAATTACAAATTGCAAAAATTAGAAACGTTTTCAACAATTTGCAAATTAGAAATGATACAAAATTTTTTTGCATAGAACCATAAAACACCCACCACCCAAAAAAAATAAAAAAAAAACAAAAAAAACAAAAAAATTCGACAAAAGTTTTCTGCGTTGGATTCTATCATTGAAAATAAATTTATATATTGAACCACATGGTTTTCAAAACAAAAAACAAAACAAAACTTTGACAAAAACAACAACAACAAAACAAAACCACAAACTCACAAAAATGGGACCATATGAAGACCGAACGAAAAAAAGAACCTTTTTTTAAAAGACCGACATGAAAAAAACATGAGAAAGACATGATAATCTGAGCTTTAGAAAGCAACATGACAAGCATGCAGAACGATCAAACCTAAACTAAATAAAACAGAGACCAGACAATAAGGATTTATGAAGGAGAGGGGTTAGGTGCCCGCTTAATAGCTAGCAGCCGATGGGGTAAGGGGACGCCCTTCGTTTAACCCAAACCTAAAAAAACGCAGTTTGGTTAGGCTGATTAATGGTATGGCCTAAAAATATGCTTTCCATAAAGGCTTCAACGTGTTTCTTTGTCTTACGTCCAGTTACAAAATTGGGACTCTGATGATAGAACTAAAGTGACAAGCCAGGTTTCTGTCTCTCTCATCAGCCCAACTATTATAGCAAAGCATAGTTAGTGCGGCATTCCGTTGGGATCGTTAAATTCTGCATAAAAAATAAACATTTTGTGACAAACGCAAATGCAGTGGTCATCGCACAGAGAATTATACAGCGACGTATTACGATTTGTACGCTTATTATAACGGGTTGAAATTGTGGTCAGAATTATTGCCAAACCAGATTTATACAAAGTTTTTTGGTCTTCGTTCTATAACTCATTTTTAGAGATGCTCTATATCTATTCTATAAATGATTTTTGCTAATGTCAAAACAGCTAAATCCACAGAAATCCAGAATATTTTCTCAATATTTTCTTAGAAATATACACCGAATGTCTTGTTTACCTTTCATTTCTTTAAATTAATAGTTTCTAAAATTTTTACCTCCTTAGGTAAGTGTTTTTTATTTCTTATTCACTCACGACCTTAGCCAAAAAATATTAGAAATTCTCCTAATAAGCCAAATATTTTCAGATAATTATAGCTTTGGGTTCATCACGGATTATTTTCGGACAACCTTGAACCAAAAATGTTACAAATTTTCCTAATAAGACAAATCTTTTCAGGCAATTATTCCCTCAGGTTCACCTCGGATTATTTTCGGACAACCCTCGGCCAAAAATGTTACAAATTTTCCTAATAAGACAAATATTTTCAGGCAATTATTCCCTCAGGTTCACCGCGGATTTTTTTCGGACAACCTTCAGCCAAAAATGTTAGAAATTTTCCTAAAAAGACAAATATTTT
This sequence comes from Trileptium ribeirensis, assembly GCA_030248225.1. Taxonomy (NCBI): domain Eukaryota; kingdom Metazoa; phylum Nematoda; class Enoplea; order Enoplida; family Thoracostomopsidae; genus Trileptium; species Trileptium ribeirensis. The sequence goes on from JASANE010000808.1 coordinate 6,305, forward strand.
CATGCAATTATTCCCTCAGGTTCACCGCGGATTTTTTTCGGACAACCTTCAGCCAAAAATATTAGAAATTCTCCTAATAAGCCAAATATTTTCAGATAATTATAGCTTTGGGTTCATCGCGGATTATTTTCGGACAACCTTGAACCAAAAATGTTACAAATTTTCCTAACAAGACAAATATTTTCAGGCAATTATTCCCTCAAATTCACCGCGGATTATTTTCGGACAACCTTCGGCCAAAAATGTTAGAAATTTTCCTAATAAGACAAATCTTTTCAGGCAATTATTCCCTCAGGTTCACCTCGGATTATTTTCGGACAACCCTCGGCCAAAAATGTTACAAATTTTCCTAATAAGACAAATATTTTCAGGCAATTATTCCCTCAGGTTCACCGCGGATTTTTTTCGGACAACCTTCAGCCAAAAATGTTAGAAATTTTCCTAAAAAGACAAATATTTTCATGCAATTGTTCCCTCAGATTCACCGCGGATTATTTTCGGACAACCTTCGGCCAAAAATGTTAGAAATTTTCCTAATAAGACAAATATTTTCAGGCAATTATTCCTTCAAATTCACCGCGGATTATTTTCGGACAATCTGCGGCCAAAAATATTGGAAATTATCCTAATAAGCCAAAAATATTGGAAATTCTCCTAATAAGCCAAATATTTTCAGGCAATTATAGCTCCGGGTTCACCGCGCATTATTTTCGGACAACCTTCAGCCTAAAACGTTAGACATTTCCTAAAAAGACAAATATTTTTAGGCAATTATTCCCTCAGGTTCACTGCGGATTATTTTCGGACAACCCTCGGCCAAAAATGTTACAAATTTTCCTAATAAGACAAATCTTTTCAGGCAATTATTCCCTCAGGTTCACCTCGGATTATTTTCGGACAACCTTCGGACAAAAATATTGGAAATTCTCCTAATGAGCAAAATATTTTCAGGCAATTAAAGCTCCGGGTTCACTGCGGATTGTTTTCGGACAACCTTCAGACAAAAATGTTAGAAATTTTCCTAACAAGACAAATATTTTCAGGCAATTATTCCCTCAGGTTCACAGCGGATTATTTTCGGACAACCTTCGGCCAAAAATGGTAGAAATTTTCCTAACAAGACAAATATTTTCAGGCAATTATTCCCTCAAATTCACCGCGGATTATTTTCGGACAACCTTCGGCCAAAAATGTTAGAAATTTTCCTAAGACAAATATTTTCAGGCAATTATTCCCTCAGGTTCACCGCGGATTATTTTTCGGACAACCTTCGGACAAAAATATTGGAAATTTTCCTAATAAGCCAAATATTTTCAGGCAATTATAGCTCCAGGTTCACCGCGGATTATTTTCGGACAACCTTCAGTCAAAAATGTTAGAAATTTTCCTAATAAGACAAATATTTTCAGGCAATTATTCCTTCAAATTCACCGCGGATTATTTTCGGACAATCTGCGGCCAAAAATATTGGAAATTATCCTAATAAGCCAAAAATATTGGAAATTATCCTAATAAGCCAAAAATATTGGAAATTCTCCTAATAAGCCAAATATTTTCAGGCAATTATAGCTCCGGGTTCACCGCGCATTATTTTCGGACAACCATCAGCCAAAAATGTTAGAAATTTTCCTAATAAGACAAATATTTTCAGGCAATTATTCCTTCAAATTCACCGCGGATTATTTTCGGACAATCTGCGGCCAAAAATATTGGAAATTATCCTAATAAGCCAAAAATATTGGAAATTCTCCTAATAAGCCAAATATTTTCAGGCAATTATAGCTCCGGGTTCACCGCGCATTATTTTCGGACAACCTTCAGCCTAAAACGTTAGACATTTCCTAAAAAGACAAATATTTTCATGCAATTGTTCCCTCAGATTCACCGCGGATTATTTTCGGACAACCTTCGGCCAAAAATGTTAGAAATTTTCCTAATAATACAAATATTTTCAGGCAATTATTCCTTCAAATTCACCGCGGATTATTTTCGGACAATCTGCGGCCAAAAATATTGGAAATTATCCTAATAAGCCAAAAATATTGGAAATTCTCCTAATAAGCCAAATATTTTCAGGCAATTATAGCTCCGGGTTCACCGCGCATTATTTTCGGACAACCTTCAGCCTAAAACGTTAGACATTTCCTAAAAAGACAAATATTTTCAGGCAATTATTCCCTCAGGTTCACTGCGGATTATTTTCGGACAACCTTCAGCCAAAAATGATAGAAATTTTTTAATAAGACAAATATTTTTAGGTAATTATTTTCTCGGGTTCACTGCGCATTATTTTCGGACAATGTTCGGCCAAATACATTAGAAATTCTCCTAATAAGCCAACTATTTCAGCCAATTATTATAAACCAATTATTTTCGAAATTCGCTCATGCAGGTTTGTGACACGAAAATTTCTTCAGGGAAGTGCCCGTCCAAAGTGGTGGTCGACTCTGTATTATATGGTCGGTTGGTAATAATCCAACGGTCCCATATTCAATGTTTTTCACTCTGCCAAACGCTCATCAATTCTTTCGTTTACAACTTGCGACCATCATTGCTAGTCGAAGCCACTTCATCAGACAAATTTTTGTGAAACGAAGAGTTCATGTGGAGGTGAATATGCAACGTTATCCAATGTGGATTCGGATTTACTGAAACACGGCCAACTCTCAGTGAATTCAGCTCGATTTCGAGTGGAAGACAAACTCATGATTACAGCTAACTACTTTTCAACAACTTATCGAAAGGCCGACCGCTCCAGGTTGCCGAATGGGGCCATGAATGGTGGGCTATCTGTCGGTTACCTCTTTACCTTGTTGGTGATACAGCTTTGACAACGCATACCTTGGCTAAGTACCCATGTGCAATTAGCGGATGTATGATTGACAGCTAGGAATTCCCAACAACTTATCGAAAGGCCGACTGCTCCAGGGTTGCCGGATGGGGCCATGAATGGTGGACCATCTGTCGGATATCTCTTACTCTCTTGGTAATACTACAGCCTTGACAACGAATGTCCTTGGCTAAGTGCCCGTGTGCAATTAGCGGATATCACAAATACATAGTTCGAACAGTGTAAAATTCAATTTTTGAACGCATTCCATAAAAAAATTACAGATTGAAACAACTATCATTCAATGTATATGGATACTGGAAAGAAGAAGCCTTGCAGTAGCATTTGGGAGCATTCATTCGGTAAGTCGCAATAATATCATTTTGGCGTATTTTTAGCCACAAACAGCAAAGCTCATCGGTGGTTTGACGAACCTGCGTTGAGAATGCATTTTAGTTCCCCCAAATATTGTTTCGATTTTCGCACTTCTCTCAGTTTTTTCTACGACCTTAAGCCAAGAAATTTGGTAAAACGTTTTTTCAGAAATCCAACTCAAATATTTTCAAAATTTTTTCACAAGACCTAGAGTCATATATTTCAAAAGTTATTGACAAATCCAAAATGTTTCCAGAAATTATACATTTACTAAATAATTGTTTTCACAAAATTTTACTCGCGTCCTCGTAATCTAAAACTCGAAATATTTTCTTAAATTTTGCTCAAAGTAGCCACCATAAGTCGAGCTTTTTTTAGTTTTCTTTCGCGAGTACTAAACTGGATACTTCTAAGCCAAGTAATTCTGAAATATTTGTTAAAGACCAAAGACAAATTATTTTCTCAGATTATTCCTCAGTACCCAAACCAAACATTTTCTTATTTTTTTCCTGACGACCTAAACCAAATATTTTTAAAACTTTCTTGACAACCTTAAACCAACTATGTTCAAAATTTTTTTCTGACGACCCAAACCAAGTATTTTCAAAATCTATGTTTGACAACATAAACCAAATTTTATCAAAATTTTTTTGGTGACCTAAAAGCCAAATATTTTCAAAACTTTCGTTACGACCCAAACTAAGTTTTTCCGAAATTTTTCCTGACGACTTAAACCACATAATTTTTAAATTTTGCTCTCATGACCTTCCTTCCAACACCAAAACATTTTTATTTTTACCTCACAACCCAAGCAAAATATTTAAAAAAATTTTAGGACGTGACCTAAGCCCCAAACAGTGTTACAAATTCTTAATATGCCCTAAGGCATAAGCTAATACATTAGCGTGTTTTTCCTAAACCATCTATCCCATACATTTTCAAAAATTTTTATTGATGGCCCATGTCTAATACTCTTAAGATTTCGAAAAGCCGCCTCTAAGTTGGCAATTTCAATTTTGAAATAAATCAAGTAGAACTGGTCTTCGCTGGCCTTTGACGTATATATTTATGGAAATATTTTATTTCACAGCATACCATTATCAAAATGTGTCTACTAACCTACACGATATTCCAGAGATATAGAATTTTTCAGCAATCTACCCCAAAAATGCTTCCACGCGAGATCTTTTTAAATTTGTTTACGTAGAACATCATTTTACGCACAAAAACTTCCCTATTCGTCAAAATTTGCACAATTAGAACCGAATTTATAAAAATCATTATTGAGTCGTAACGAGAAGAATGGGTACCTTCAGCGAATTTTCAGCCAAGACACTCTTGCTATATTATTTAATCTTTTGCGACATAGTGTCCAGAACCGGTGCTATGGTGTGAAGGTCACTTCTGCGAACTATAAGGCAAGCCCTTCCCCTCCTACCTACCCCCGCCCTAAACTGCTCGGGAAATTTCAACACAAATTGGGTAAAATCAAATGAGAAGCCGAAAAAAACTGGGGTAAATTGGTAAAAAAATATAAAAAAGAGGAAAATTTATCGCAATTAGACAAAAATAAGGGGTTTTTAATTTCTAAAAATTTTAGAAAATTTTACCCTTCACCTCCCATCCTGACGACATCCCACTCGCCCAGACCATCTACCCACTAAGATGACAGACCTTTGATACCTATGCCCTTGCACTAATGAAAAAGATCATGTTTTCCTGTCGGTCGGCGCTACGGTCACAGTAATATCATGGATTCGTATATAGGCTACATCATAGCTGGGTATCTCCGGAATTTGCCATCCTGCCGCACCGGTATAGCAAAGGAAAGTACCTCGGAGAACTTCAACCTGCCGTTCCTGCATGTTTCTCTGTCGGTCGGCGCTATGGTCGCAGAAATATCATGGATTCGTATATAGGCAACATCATAGCTGGGTATCTCCGGAATTAGCCATCCTGCCGCACCGTTATAAAGGAAAGTACCTCGGAGAACTTCAACCTGCCGTTCCTGCATGTTTCTCTGTCGGTCGGCGCTATGGTCGCAGTAATATCATGGATTCGTATATAGGCTACATCATAGCTGGGTATCTCCGGAATTTGCCATCCTGCCCCACCGGTATAGTAAAGGAAAGTACCTCGGAGAACTTCAACCTGCCGTTCCTGCATAATCCATAGGTGTACTTTCTCCAGTCCACTTGCTGCATCCACGATGACGAGGTAATTTGCGTTCCGCTAACTTACCCTATCCGCCACGATATTTTTGATTTTGCAGTACGTCGCTATGATCCACCTTCCATGTGTTCAACATTCCTAACATTGATGCGTCCAAAATACTATATTTCACACATATATAAGTATAGACACACCAATCCCTGAGTCTTTAAAATCCTTGAAAACTACCGGTTGTATCAAAAATAGTTGAACAATTCTAAACAATCGTTTTAATAATTTATAACCTAGACTCGCAAAATAACCACTGCCTACGTCAACCCTGGGAACCTATTTACCCATAGTTTTCTTTGCAAAATAATGGACCCCGTGCGTCTTTTTATCTGATCATAAACATAAGTTTGTAGAGCAAAATATCTTTTTAAAGTTGGTGGATTTTGCCTTATTAATTCTCTTCAATTTGACAAATATCATGGCTGTTTTCTATATAACGGCAATGTGGAGGCTAATTTGTAGGAAAACCCTATTTCTTAGGGTCATCCAAGAAAATTGGAGTTAGATGGTACCGCCATTCGACACTTCAGTTTGAAATAAATTTCGCGATTACTACTACTGCGGAGGCATTTTATCCAACATACTCCTAATGTTGTTTGTATAAAACCTGTTCAGCTATGAAAACAAATAGTAAGCTCCCAAGTTCTAACAATGCTAACAAATCGCCAGTGCTAACAACAGTTCAGTTAAGCTTTTTAACGTTAATAGCAATAAGTTATCAGATACCGTCTCACGCTTTAATTCTCATGCGTTAATATAGGTATATATATATATATATATAATGTATAAAAGTATAATTATGTATTATAGAGTATATACTAATAATTATCTATACAACAACAAATAAAGCTTACTTTTCCCGAGATGAGTGACATCTCGATAAAATAGCAACAACCAGTCTCTCGCGTACTAATCTAGTAAAAGCGACAAAAACATGAAACCAGAATAGCAATTTAAGTAACCCGCAAACCCAAATGCAACTCTATTAATAATACTGCTTGTCTCTAGAGAAGAATCCACATCTGAAAGGAACCCTTGGAACATTTTCGGACGCGGAACGGAACGCGTGGATCAAACAGAACTATCAGCCCTTTATTTATGTTTTTAATTATTTATTTATTTATTTATTTATTTATTTTGTATTTACTTATTTATTTTTTAGTTTATTTATTTATTTAATTATTTTGTATTTACTTATTTATTTTTAGTTATTTATTTATTTATTTATTTATTTTGTATTTACTTATTTATTTTTATTTATTTATTTATTTATTTATTTATTTATTTATTTATTTATTTTGTATTTACTTATTTATTATTTAGTTTATTTATTTATTTATTTAATTATTTTGTATTTATTTATTTATTTTTAGTTATTTATTTATTTATTTATTTATTT
>JASANE010000809.1:0-61305 GCA_030248225.1 Trileptium ribeirensis
CTGCGCCACTTTAGCCAGAATTTCACGGCGAGTCCCGGACAACCCCGGCTTACACGATTCCCCGGTGGACTGATTAGACCGAAAGGAACCGCTTAACTTAGCAGGCTGCCGGCGGGTTTACCAGGGTGTTCGGCCTGGCCCCTATGATGGCCCGTAAGGCAGTATGCAGGTCCCCCTGAGGGAGGGTAATCCCTAAGCCTGCTCACAGGTAATGACTAGACCATCATCCCCTTCTCTGTGATTAAATCTTATGCCTTATGACAGGATGAAAATTTTGCCTATCCGTAGGGCATGTTCGCGAGAGGCTCCGTCGAGCCACGTGATGGTTGCCTAAACCTTATGCCCTTGTTGGGCAGAGGCGCGTTTGTGTCGCCTTAGTTCCACGTAGGGCTAGACACACTGAACCTACTCGGACCTATATGTATAGAAATATTCGGGAACACGGAGGGACGTGGGTTTTACGAAAGCTAAGATCAAACAACTTTGAGAACCTCCGTGGGGGTCGTACACTTTTCTTGAAGCAGGGTGCCGGATTTAAATTGAACTAGTTCGCCTAATAAAATCACACACAAAATGTTTATTCCTTGGTTTCCCTTTTCTGACCAAACATATAAACAAGAACAAAACGAAAATACCACCCAATCGGGTGTGCACTACGAGGTAATTATTTACGTTATAAGAACCAAGCCCTTCCCTAGGTGCAAGATACACATGCGGTTTACTTGAATGTAGTAAGAAATTTTATTCCCAATTCGGCGGTGCCATTTCCTTTGGATAACGAAAGAGTATCTTATGAGCGCCGATTAGGCTCTTTTTGAAACGCGGAACCCTTTGCCCAAAGTTTTGTTGTTGAATCCTTGTCCTAGCGCTATCCTCGCGTTGAACATGTGACATTCTATCGCCACTTCTAATCCTGCAAAATTTTCATGTGGCCCAGCTCAAACGCAGAAGCGCGGGCGCAGCGCTTACGGGAGCGCGAGGCCTCCGGTGGACGCCACAGCACCCGCAAGGGCTGCCCCTATTCCTATGACTAAGTGAGAACATTTGAAAACTCTATTAGACACCTCGGGTGGGCCTCTTCCACGCGTCCGCAGTCGAAGAGTCCACCCGAGACAATCATGGCTCACAAAACAAGGCCTTCGACCATTTCTTTGATGATGTGTGGACGATGACGTCCATAATTTATTTTGAATCCTAGGCGATGCATCCAGCAGGCACCTAACTGAAAATACACCGGTGCGGTCCCAACTAAACAACAGAGCACGCTGTAACACTCTTCAAAACGATTCACCCCCTGGGCACTAAGAATAAATACAACCCAGCGGGTGGGGAACCAGTCGAGCACAAGGGGTCATCCCTATTGTCAAATTTCGTCCCGATTTTGCCCCCAAATTTGCCCAAAGCTCAGCCCCCTTCTCCCCAGCGCGGGCACAGCACTTACGGGTGCGCGAGGCATCCGACGGACACCACAGCACCCGCAAGGGCGGTCCCTAGTCTTAAGCTCGGCGACAACTCGAAAATCCTGCAGGGAAAAACCCCGGGTGGTCCTCTTTCACGCGTCTGCAGGTCGAAGAGTCCACCCGGGCACGAAACAGACGAAAGCAAGGGAAACGAAAAACAGCAATGAAAAACTACGGCGACAACCGCCGACAAACGTCAAATTTTAAAATTGAGCCGCTCGACTGGTCCCATTTTTAACACGGGCCATCTGCTTTTATACTAACGGCGGCCCCCCTCGTTTCACCGCTGCATACTCTACTGACACGAGCCACTTCAAATTTTGAAAATATGATATACAGATATAATAACAAAGCTACAATCAGCGAAACAACCAAGGCAGCCAGACCCTCCAACATTGCTCGTTAAACAATATATATATATGTACGTGTTCGGTAAACAACTGCAAATATATCTACGCGCTAATGCCATCCCCTAGTGGGCACTTGACAACAACACGACGGCCAGCAGCTATATGTGGCCGAGGCTCGCCAAGAGGACAAAACCGCCCGCTGGTCGGTGCGGCAAAAATTTTAAGGCTAGATATAGCGGCGCTCAGAGTGCCGCTTGCTCATAGGGATATCGGCACATTTTTGCCGATATCTCGTGATCTAAGAACAGTAGGCGGCCGGGGGCAGGACCAGAATCATGCCCTGGCAGGCCGGCTACTGACGAGAATTTAATATTTAATGTATCTCCCACGAGAGGCCCGCTAGAGGCCGTTTTAGCTGCATAGAACCCTAAAATTTTGAAGTTAAGTTCGGGTTTAGGGGATCCTGAGCGGACCCGTTGGGGTGGGCGGCCCCGGTTTTCGAGCAAACAGTTAGGGGAGAACCCGATAAGTGTCCCGGGCTCCAAAAATCGTGGAGTTTAGATTATTTTGGGTGTCCTTTGAGGCTTAGAAAATTGAAGGGTTAAGCGCCTGTTTGGGGTCCGTAAGTATTTAGGGGATCCAAATTTTTAGACCCGCCGGGGCAATTTGACACCCCAGCAGTGTCCTTAAGAGGGTTCAGTCACCCCCGTTCCTTTAAAATTTGTAGGAAACCCAAAAATTGAGGTTTTTTGTGTCGCACCCAAAAATAATGTCTTAGAAAATTTTTGTATCCTGAGGGGCTCTATTTTAGTTCGCTTAGGCCGAGGATCTTGAGCACCAATACATTTTCTTGAGCTCGTCCTAGATCAAATGTAATATATATAAAGACACCATATATAAAATGAGTATCAATGCACAGCAGATATTAAGTAGTGATGATCCTTTGGCGTGTGCGCCGAAATCAGGCAGGAGGCGACCATTTTCCTTGAACGCCCAAAGGTTCTGTAATATTCATTGGTCCCTGGCCTTTCCGAACGCACGCCCGTACCTCGCGCAACATCATGTATAATATAATGCACAAAACATTTAGATACTGAGTACTACATTAATTTTTTTCACGAGGATCGACCGGGCACCCCTAATAGTTATCCCTGCCTTTCATATTTGGTGCCAAAATCATCCCGCGCACCGTCGGGTGGTGGAGTGTGACCGTACGGATACAACACAACGATATACAATTGTTTATTTCATAACAAAACAATAATACTGCACAATGATCATCTTATACTTGGGTCACACTCCACCGGTGTCCGGCCGTCCGTTCCCTTCATTACCTATAATCTTAGCACACCTTTAATGTTTTGTCATTCTCTAAAGAATTGGGCTGTTACATATTAGCTAAGTAATTAATAATACCGACGCGCGTTACTACACTCAATTGCTAATTAACATTTTGCATTTGGTTTTCTCTCTAGTCCAGTGTCTTATAGTATTAATACGGTATGCAATTTACGTTTCAGGTATTCCTGGTCCTAGAGGCCCAGGAGGAGACCGTGGAAGTGATGGAGAGCCTGGTCGTGACGGTGGACGTGGTTTGCCGGGTGACCCAGGTCCTCCAGGTCCGCCTGGCAACGACGGGCAACCAGGAAACCCTGGACCACCAGGTAGTTATTAGCTAAGTTGTTATTTTTAAAAGTGCAACTGTAACCGGTTTAGCTATAGAGGTTTAGCTAGTTCGTCACGAATACTACAGAATATTTCACTCCAAAGTTTATTAAAATTCAAATTTTTACAAGAGATAGATTTTTGTAATGATACTGTTATAAAATTTGATAAATTTGCAAAATATATGTGATACACAATCGGTGCTAGTGAAAGGCTCCACGAGAAATCTCGCGTTGGACCAATGGGGATTCGAATCCGGGCCTGTAGCTTGCAAGACTAGCGCGCTACCACTACAGCACAGATCCCGATCAACTTGCACTGAACTACGCTATTATTTACGCTAGCGTAGTGAGACGTTACATTATTCCCCTGCGAAGTCGCGGAGCGATCGTGGATTAAATTCGACCTGGGTTATAAAAACTCAGTGCAATAGATCACGCCGAACTCACCAATGTAAGACCCATTGCTCTTACTCCGTGTCACGGATGAACCAGAAAACAACGATAACTATATTTAAAAGAAAACGTGATGAAGCAAAGGAAACATAACGGTAGCGCGTAGTATATTGCTGACTGCGAAGCCACAAAATAGAACTGCGACACAAGAGCCGAAGCGGTTTTTATAGCAACATTAAATGGCTATGCAAATTAGCTCCCCAGAAGACGCATTTACGAAAACCACGACCAGATTTTAAAGTTTTCAGAAATATTTTTTAGTTATTGTCGTGGCTCTTAGCATGGTTTTCCAAAAAAATTGCTAGTGATACTGCAATTTAATAAAACTAATAAAGTAATGAAACAAAATTGGTAATGAACCAACCTCAAATATTAATGGAAGCAAACAGATATACAAATATTTGTAAAACAAGCCAGTAGAAGACAGCGAACAGCTACAGTACAACGAAATAGGATTATATCATTTGGCAACTTAATTTGTCGAGTTAACATAGTTAGATGCTACACTTTATGCTACTAATTGCAGGTTTTGATCGAGCACAGAATGTCATGCCATTGGAAGCATTTATATATTTCCTAATTCGTTTTTCAGGACCGCCTGGAGCTCCCGGAAAAGACGCGCAGTATTGCCCATGTCCAAGACGTTCGAACCTGAAGAAGAAAATATAAACAAAAATATGACACTATTGTATGCCCCTTTTGCACTTAATAAATTGACTAGCTTAAATTTAAGCCTATTGCAGGTTTCACAGAATAATGAGTGCAAAAAGTGGGCAGTTTTGTCTTTAACAGCCGTTTGCAAGATACTAAAATTTCTAATGGACGGTTATATGATACTTTAGTTTCTTGCAAACGGCTGCTAGAGGTTTTTGTCTTTAATGACTGCTTGTTTGATATTTAAATTTCTAACAGATAGCTGTAAGAGACTTTAGTTTTATATAGATAGCCAATAAATCCTATTATCTTTATTTTTTTCTGAATGACAATAAGTAGCTTAAACCCAAGTCCCGATGGTCCATTAACAATTATATAAGCCCAAGTTACCCGAACGGGAGTTTCGTTATAACGTCAGAACTTAAATCTAAGACCCTAGTGTTGGACTAATTATATTCTGAATAACAAAAAGTAGCAAAAATCCAAGCTTCCAATGCTCCTTTAACAGTTGTGCAAACCCCGGATATCTGTGATATCACGGCATTTTCAAACCAGCAGTTCACTATTCAAATGAACATTTCTGCATTAAACCGAACAGGTTAGAAGTTTTATCTTAAGAAGTTTTATTTTAGAAGTTTTATTTTTAAGTTTTAGATTATTGTATATTTAAATATATTTTTGTTTAGACCTGTTGAAGATGATTAAATGTCTCAGCGTAAATAAAACACTTTATATGATAGTTTCGAGGTAAATATATCGTAGGTTGAGTAGTTTAGTGGATAGAGCAAATGCTCATAAATTCGAACCACATGAGTTCGAATCCCGTCTCTGGTAGACATCATTTGATATCCTATACTATAACGTCATTTGATATCCTATACTATAACGGTTAGCTTCAAAAAATATATTCCATATTCCAGAGTACATTTGCATTCTTCCAATATAACAAAATTCGTGGAACGATCTAATCAATCACCTTAAACTTCGAAAGGAAGCAATCTGGGTATTGTCCCTTTAAGTTATTTACGTTATGTAATTCATTATCTTTGCTTTGGGGCTGGGCTTCGCCGCTTTTTTTGCCATGAAATCCATTGTATTTCTCCAGTACCGATAATCCTTCACGGGTTAGTTATCTTAATTAAATAAGGTCTCCGGTATTTGCGAAGAACTCATAACGCTTTCGTGGAAGTATGCCAAGATATGTAGTCGAGATAAGCAAAATTTGAAAAAATTCAATTACTTGAACATAGATGAAAATTTTAAACTCTGTTGTACTGAATTATCGCTCTTAAATAGGGAAAATGCGGCAGCCGGACAGTTGTGTTGATAACGTGTATCGCTGGAGTGATAGTCTGTGACGATAAAATTTGGATTCATCAAGTTTTACATCAATACTAGATCAAGCAAGTGTTTTCAGTGTTGTCCTCTGAGGGTACAGTTTTGGTGACGATATTTAGCTCTGTGTTGTATAATTGGGGTTAGTGATACCTTTGTGTTGTAATGCCGTTTATACTTTTGAGTACGGACAGCGCTGTGTAGACCAGTTGTTTTGTCGACAAACCGTTTGTGATCTGTCAACAATATATTGATTAAAACGTGATTTTCCCTCAGTTGCGTCTTTATACTCAGATTGATCATCCGACAATTTGCTAACCTACTAATCAGTACCTTAGTGACCGAATGCGAGGGTGAAACGGAGCTAGCGTGCTAAAACCTCTGTAACCTTGAACCCATTGAAAGCCCTAAAAGCTCGTCGACCCTAAACCCATTGAAAACAGCTGAAAACGCGCTAAGTATTAGTGCTAGTCTCTAGACAACAGAACCGTCGTATTCAGAGTACCGAAAAAAATGCAATCTCACTATATTTGCAAATCGAGTTCGTCGATCGTAAATCCCTTTTACCCCATGAAACGGTATAATATAGTCACGTTGGACTCCAATTAGCAAAACCATTGTTTTCAGTGTGATTTATAATCTAATAGACACTCGTTTTAATGTGTAAGTCCACTTTAGGTTGTTCTTCTGTAAGTGAATCGTGCAAAAAATCACATTCACATTTTTGCCAATGGTAATGGCATTTTTGTGAACGCGGACTTCGATGTATAAATGGAATATGTATCGTAACACAGGAGAATAAATGCGATTAGTAATCGCGTTTTCACTTGTACGTGGTCAGCCAAAATGCGATGCTAAATCGCAAAATGGTTACCGCGAACACGGCTACCGTTGCTGCATCGCATATCGGGAACGCTACATAAGGGATTCTATGATTTATCCGCGTTCAACGCTTATATGATCTTGAACTGACTTGACAAGAGAACAACACGGGTGTACTCACACATAACGTAAAACATGCAACATCATTATGAAGTTTGAAAAAATCGCTATTTCCGGTAACGGGTCGACGAGTAATGTTCGGACCCACAGCGGCACCTTATAATATAAAGGTGAGTGTAAGTTTTAGCATTTTTAAAAAAGAATGTACAATTGATAGTTCTGTAGCTCAAACTTCACAGCCACACTCACTTCTGACATTTTTGCATCGCGGCTGTTTTCTAACAAATGAACTGTAACCAGCGAACTGGTTTACCAGCCGTTATAAACCTGGTTAAATAAACCAGAATGAAGCCTTAACACTGGTTTCGTAGGAATATAGTACACACAACCAATTTGGGTTATTATCTATACCGTTGCTATGTGGTTTAAGTTTGGTTCAATAGACATTTGATGTATATATAATGTGTATTGCATGTTATTTTTATAAAGATAGCAAATGGTTTGTTATGTGTTGATTTGCATCGTTACGTTCTTACGCCAAGCATTAACCGTATAATTTATTGTGTAACAAATTAGAGTTTAATAGCAAGATTGGCTGTCCAATTTGAAACCTTGCTTATTTTAAGGGAAATATGCCCGTTTTTTAACTTTCATGGTTTATCATAATGCAAAAATGTGAATTCTCGGCATCATTAGTAAGGCTTACAAAATCCTTTTAGGTCCTGGCAAACAGAACATGGAACTTTCATCAAAATGAATAATTCGTACGCTGAGAAACTGCGTTTACTTCAGTGGTTTCATTCTTAATGCGTCCAATTTTACTACATGTTTCCGTCACATTGTTTGCCTCATTCGAAAGAATTTCAAAATCTTTGCAGCTCCTGGTGTACGTATAATGCTTACGTGCAAGTGCTTATGCGTAAGAACGCACCAAAGTTGCTACATACTATATGAAGAATATAATGTTTGCCTAGACACATGTGTGTATGCTGACGATGTCGAGTAAGTGCTCACGTTTCTTTGTGAACGACGCATCAGAATTACAAAATCTTTTTAGGTTCTGGTATAGAACATGGAGCTTTCTTCAAAATGGATAATCGATGCGTGAGACCTTGCGTCTACTTTAGTGGTTTCATTCTTAATGCGTCCAATTTCACTGCATGTTTCCGTCACATTTGTTTGTTGTTTCAGTGGAAGTGTTATACAATAACACTGGCTTCACATGTTGGAAGCTGCTAAAGTCGCAATAAAAATTTTCAGAATTAATCAAGTGACATATCCGCTCCGCTGCTTATTAAATTGCGATTGGAAGATATAACATATATATAAAAGATTAAACTTGTCAATTCAATTATACATGCCTGGGCGTGGTCAGAAGTCTCTCGTATCGGGATGGCGGATGTGACGGATTGGGAGGTCGTCCCCAGGGGGAATAAGGCTGTCGACGAAGGGTTGGGCGTCGTCAGAGATAAAGTTTTGAAATTTTTGGAAATCAAATTTTCAATTTTCGGCACTAATTTACCAATTTTACCTTACGTTTTGCCAATTTCCCCCAATGTTTCCCAATTTCGCAAAATTTTTGCTAATTTTTGCCTTATTTTGGCTATTTTTGGCCAAAATTTTTCGCCCACCGACAGGGCGGGAACGGCGTTTGGGTTGGGATTGGAAGGATCAGGCTGCCTTGCAGTGGGTTCACGGTATCGGCGATGCCCGGAGGGAGCGGGGTGGGGTCAGAACGCCAGGTGGATAATCTTTCCTGTTTCTCTTCAGAGCAAATACAGTCAATTCTATTCCTAGTAACCCGCTGGTTATTCGCTCGAAATTTATTTATCGTCAACTTGCGAGCTGTCAAGTTGCAACTATGTTTCCGGCTGTTCTCAAATCTCGTCCAGTAAATGAGTACATTATTCTTTACTGATTTTCTTGTGTTTTTTACACTATAAAATCAAATAATGCGTGGTTTTATTTTGCTTTGGGCCTTGGACGCTTAGGTTACCTTACATTATCTACATGTATATGTGTATATGTAATAACCGGTGACGCAGCTGCATGGCGCAACTTCCTAACACCATGCCCATACGACCCCGGCTATCGTAACCTCAAGGGTGGACCGTGAATGCTATATTTTGAACCTATTCTTGGTCAGACCCAAGAAGCTACGGAGCTTAGCAGGCCGCAGGCGCGCTTCACGGGGTGTGTTCGGACCCCGCCCGAAGGGTTGCGCACGTGTCTAGCATCGGGTATGATTTCTGAGGTCCCCCAGGGAGGCTAGCACCGACACCTGCTCGCAGGTCATGGAGCTTAGCCGCTATTCCCTATCTTAGACTCATCGGAAGTTGTTAAATTCTGTTTAGCGTAGTGAGTTTGAAATTAGACATGAAAATGTCCCTAGAAATTTGAAGCTCAAGACGATTTGCCTAGTTAAATTCATGGTACGCTCCGTGTTAGAGCATTGACCTATGTGGCCCCCACAGGGTTCCGACGAGCCCTGAGTGTTTAATGTCGGAGGATTAATGGCGTGGCCTGCGCTTATCAGTAAACTCTAGGCAAGTGTACGGGTCCTTTGACCAGTGAAGATTTTAACTTATGCGAGCGGAGCCGGAGGGTAACAACTTTTGAGCATTTGTCGCAAATTAAGGAATTTTACTTGTATTATTCGATCATATCCTCCATTTTTACTCTGTGAGTCTAGCGAAGCACGAAACAACTTTGATAGAAGGCCATGCTCGTCAGGGCTTGCAACATTCTCGCACACAAGCCATGGCGAACAGGACCTGCTCGTCCGAACGGACAAATCATAAGAAGTCCCTATCGTCTCGATAAAAACAAGGCAGTACTCGGAGTCAGCGATACAAGTTTACTTACATGATCAATTGTTAGCGAGGGGACGAGTGTTCCCTGAGTGTGTCGGAAGGCCTAACATCAGCTCGAGGTTGTCGGTTCAATTCAGTGCAATACGGGGCGCAGGACGGTAAAAAACAGGGGACAATGGGACGGAGCATGCGGCCTCACGCGTGTGAGGGGGCTAGGGGCGGTTATCCTTGCTTTAGCTCAATATTGGCGATTTTTCAGCTACTAAGGCGTAGCAAGCAAGGGCCCTAGAGTGCTTCGGACAATGCTCTTAGACGCGGGAGTACTTAAATATATTGCTCTAGTTTGACGATATGGAACGGATATATGACATGGTAGCGCTTTTGATTGCACAAAGTTAAACATGGTTTTAGAACTCAAAATTCAGCTGTAAATCTATAATATAATTTGTGGAGCGACACTATTGCGTTTTGAAAATATGTGATTCAAGTCAAAATTGTTTAAACTATTGAATAATGCAACAAATTGATCATATATACCGCTACAGCACAATTTTAAATAATGTTTGGCAAATCAGCGCTTTAAGTCGACTTTACCCTGGCCCGAAGATCCAATTTTTTTCCAGTTTTTGTAATTTTTTATACTTTTTGCGCTAATTAATGGTAAAATTTTAGGCACACGGAAAGAAATAGGTTGTTCGGAGGGGGAGTCGTTCCCTGACTGAATCGTTACTTCCACATGTATACCTTGACACTTAGTTCATTTGAATGCATGAAATAACTCGGATAATGCGGACGCATATTATCGTAAAAGTTTACTTTAATAGTACAAAGCTGTAGGAATTGTCTCTTACAGCTTGCCATAAGAGACTTTGTCTCTTACAAATGCTCGAAACAGACACATATCTCTAACAACAAGTTAAAACAGACTTAAATCTCTTTCATTTAGCCGTAACAGATGTTCGTCTCTTACAGCTATCCGTAAGGTTTTTAAGTCTCTTACGCTTGGGTTTAAGAGACTTTTGTCTTTAACAACAATGCCCTTAAGATATTTTTATCTTGTATGGTCCGTCGTTAATAACTTTTATCTCTTGTGGCCAGGTCTAAAAGACAAAAATCTCTTACAGATAGCTGTAAGAGACTAAAATATCTTACAATTGACTATAAGAGACAAAAGTGCCTTATAGCTATCTATATGAAACTAAAATATACAGCCAGCCTTAACAGATTTTTGTCTCTTACGGACGGGCGTAAGAGACAAAACTGCACGGTTTTTGCACGCATTTTTCTGAGAAAGCTGCATAATTACTGCAATGAATTACGCATTGTAAACATTTAGTCAAATGGAATAAAGGTTTCAACAGGTTATAGACTTTCATAGCAAAATCTGTGAAGATTTAGCTGTAAAATTTAATCTCCGACCGTTGTTTTATACGTCGCAGTGTTTTTGCAGTAAAGGGTAATGTTACCGTCAAGAGCACGGCACCTAAAGGCATATAAATTGAAAACATTGGAGGAAAATAGGTCCACCTATAACCGAGCCAGAAGCTAAACAAAATAATCCCGGCTGATGTTACGATGAAGCGCTGTGTCGTTCCAATACTGCTTTTTAACAAGTAGAGATAAAATTCAAATTATCCTTGGTGAGGCGTAGCCTAAGGTACGCTCTGCGAAAAAAATTCTCCAGATCCAATGATCAGTTCCGCCATTATGGGTATAAAATAGTAAATGGTACAAATTTTGTTATATAATGTAAATCAAAACAGTTAAAACTTTGTTATACAAAGTTAGTCGTACATTGTACATAGTACCAGCTATCCAATTAATATAATCAATTTTCTTCAAAAGTACCAAACCGTTTTGTACGTTTTATCGTGTATCGTTTTTAATATAGCATCTATAACAATTAATATTATTCCTAGGTGACGTACATCCATACCTCCAACATAACAAAGCACGCGGGATTAATATATCTTTGAGTTCAGAAGCTTATAGGAAGAGAAATCGTACAGGTTGTCAACTGATTACCTGCTAAACCCAACAACAATAATTCTAACACAGCTTATAAAGTTAAAGCCGTGCATCGAAATGCGTTAACGCACATTTAGGTAAATTAGCTATATTACAAGTCTATTGTAGCACAGCTAGGCATGCGTCAAGAGATTTGTGCGCACGGTTGTGTTATTTAACTTGTTCAAACTCATGCCAGCGCACTCATCTGAACTCTTCACAACCGTGCGTACAAATCACCTAACGCACGATGGCTGTGCTACAACTATTACGTGTAAACTTCTATATAATAATTTGAATTCACTTTGTACGATATATACTTCGGTGGGTTATAAAAGATATTTTGTCGGAACTCATGTGCACGACAAAACATCAAAATTTCAGCAACTCTTCAGTGAGACAGGGGTACACTATATGCTGTGATTAATATTAAATAGTTCGTAATATATTGTGTGCTATTAGAAAACTGCAGTACTGCAAATTATTTCCGATCACTAGTAAAGGATATCAATATTATTTATATGTCTTATGCTGTGTCCGTAAACAAGCAGGGAAACATTCTACCCCACAGGCAATCGATAATGTCTTTTATCTCAAATGAATCGGCTCAGCAAAGCAGCTCTGGCTTCATCAATATTTCGCTAAATGCAGTGTATTCGACATTTTCAACAATTGGATTACTTAATAATGTTTTTTGCTATTTAATCACCGATCATATTTTCGCCTTAGAAATAGCCGTAGCACTGCACTTGATGTCGTTACATGTACCATTGATTAACATTCATAAAAGTTGTTTTCAACGTTTGATTAAATATTCACTCAGTTTAGTTATAACAAAAATTCACCTGTACACACGTACTATATGAACACTTGCTAGCTTTTCTGAAAACAAGCCACATAGGTTATGCGTTTATATAATACGTAAATGATTATCATCAAGCATGATCAAAAAAATATTATTATTTTGCCTGAAAGCAATATCAAAACCTTTTACTACAATATTTTGTGATTCGCAAAACAGCTAATGTACTCACGGTAAGCCAGTTGTGCAAGTTTTTAAAGACAAAATCTAGTTAATAATAACTCGTATATAATTAAAAACGCTCAACGTCACTACTAGCAGCGTCCGTATAAAACTTTTAGTCGACGTGTGAACTGCAGGTCTGACTAAAAAGAGAATTCCTGGTTTGTCATTCAGCCCTCTGCCCCAACCAGTCAACAACCTCAAATCTTCGCCATGAATTAATCTGAAAATCTGAACTGTATGGCTGCGAGAGGTGTATGTAAATTACTGAGCTGAGATGTGCCCCATATCATTAAGAATCATCGCCAAACCAGTCCAATCATACATAATGGAAAAGATTTAATGGTCACACCGCTTCGCGAGCACACAGATCCAATACTTAACCGCTGTGCGTGAAAGGGTTGAGTGAACGGTAGCGTGAATTTTGATTAACCATTTAATGCCTTGGCAGTGTTGAAGCTAGATCCACAGGCAGTGAACACATATATTTGGAAGATCTTGTTCGAATACTCAAGATCTTTTCCAAGCAAGTGAATTTTACGGCTATTTATACATACTCAATACGACGAACGCAGACAATGGAGAACTACAAATTTCCTAATTATCCACGTGTATGCATAAAAACATAGCCGAGTAACCCACCGTGGTCACCGACTGAAAAATGAACAACTTAAAGCAGGGATTCGGATACTCTATGTCATTGACATTGGTTTGGTTAAGGTTTAAGCATAAAGACGGAAGTTTTAGTTTTAATTGTCTTCGCAAAGTACCTTGCAGCAAACATTAACATTCGATGATGACAACTGTACCTCTACTAAGCTAGAAGACACAACGTTTTAAAAAGAGCGAATTTATGGATAAAAAGAACGAATTTACGGTGGTTTGTAGTTACAATTAAATGATAGTCTTTAGATTTATAACTAGAGCAAAATATATGCTAAGACTTATGATATAGCGAGGATGGCGTATAGAATAAAGCCAACTTAGAACTTCTAAGTTACTTGTGCTTCAATTGTTATACCTGAAACTCAGTCGGCAGGACTTAAGGCTCAAGATAATTTTTAAGGATTTAATATTTTGCCGAAATGACGTAAGATATGATGTATATACATAATGTGTAAACGTGTTTCGCTAGTTTTCCGCAAGCCTAGAGTGCGCGGCCGGTCTGGATGGTGTTTGCTGTGCTTTCGTTTGTAAATTTGGCTTGAGGGGGTGCGACATTTAGTGGACCAAACCTATCCACCTATGCACACCTATCATTTGAAGTAAATATAATTTTATTCGTCGGAAGTGCAACTGTTTAATATTGCATTTCACCTTGTGTTGGTTTGCAATGTTAGGCTAGAAACTGCAATCTGATCGGGTCCTAGTCGGGTTGGGACTGGCGTGGTCCAGTCTACTCATAGACACGATACGGCTTTTCGGGTCAAAATCGGCTCCAGCGATGAACAAAAGCAATGTCGTCGCACGTTTTGTTCTGTCTGCGCGCAGTACAGAATTTTGTATAATCACAACATAAGATTTGATGACGGACCTTGCTGTACCCTATGAGAATACTACAAAAGTACAGCGTAAATTATAAAAATATACTAGAATTGTAAACATATTTTTCGAAAATTTTTATATTGCGGGTGGATCTCTATCAACTTTTACATTGCTTGTTCAATAAAAACATTTTCACCATCTCTGGTACGATTCAATCATTCATTGCACTTCGGTATAGTTAGGCACACGTGGACCGAGGTTCGAAGTCGCAGGAGGTAGCCTGGTCCACGGTGGGGAGGCCGGGGCCCTGCCCAGAGGGGGTAAAGGCAATAGGCGTGTTGGGGGATGTGTTGGCGCCGGGGGCATCGTAGCCTCAGAAGCCCCTATGAGCATGTATGATCGTTAGCTATATATAATAGATTACACTTTGGTAATTATAGATATATCACAAAAACTATTGATATCGAACCAAAGATGTAATCGCTTTTATTATGAAGGTTTTTTGACATCAATATGGTTATTTTTAACATCTTTTACCATTTTCATTCTGGATTTTCTATGCCGCACAAATAAAATACATCTTGCGAGACTGCAGTTGGTTTGGGTGGATTCGGCTGTGGTCACTTAGTTATCTGGTCTGATCGTGTCTAAAACTTCGAACCCGATTCGATCATAATGGTGACGGTGGCTGGCCAGTAGAAGAAAACAGAGCCCATTTTTGCTAAAGTAGAAGACAATATTTTGCACGAAACGCAGCTAAACACGGAGAACTGGTGTAGTAAATGATGGACAAGATCACTTTTCAGTTCGTTTCGGACGGCATAGCAGTATGAAAACATGCTAGCTTTGAAACACACACATATAAGTATATAAATGTGCTGGATATGATAGATATCGAAGGACTGCCTTCGTATTACGTTTAGATGGACGACGGGGAGAGGTCCTCGGCGGAAGAGAGTATTGGAGGTAAATGTTTGAAATCTTTACAAACTCAAAATTTTTCCCAACTTTATTAAAATTTCTCCAATTTTTTTACCAATTTGGGCTTAAGTTATTCCAATTTTCTTTATTTTCTTACAATTTTATGGCAAGTTTTGTCAATCTGTGCCCTATTTTTACCTATTATTGCTAAAATTGTCTCCGCGCATTGGGCACATGGCATGGATTTAGCTCGGCGCGGCGCCTTGGGTGGTATATTTAGCTTGAGGGGAGAGTGGTCCAACACTAAGGGTGGTTTACCCTGCTCTGTCGACTCTATGCTATATGTGTGTTACAACATATATATATGTATACATAGATGTGGCTGGGCCTGCTGTAGTTCTAGCACAAAACAGTGTCCTCGCTCTAGGGTCATGTGTAGCGCGGAAATTATATTGCAACACCATTGCACACAAACCAATTGGTGGACGTGGCTAAATTTTCTGGTTGCGTGCCATAATATTAACTCTGATTCGGATAAAACGATAAAAACTTACTTGTACTTTTACTAAATGGTAATCAGGGATTGAACGATTCTTTTTTAGAAGCCAAAATAAACTCACATCTGTTCGTTCTCGTTCGAAACTTATATTAACAGGTAAACTGCCTTGGGTCACATTTTCACGGCAGATAAACCTTCGTGCAATATACCTTTATATTATACAGCTGAATGCAATAGCAGATTTAAATGCATTAACAACCATAGAACGCTTTAAACAACTTTTCAAAAATTCAATACAACGATCTTAACGCCAAATGAAAGGTTCTAAGATTCGCAAGCATATTTTGACAAAGGCTGGATAGAAGTGACGCCGCTAAAATTTTCATTGTACATTTATTATCTCATTTGAGTTGTATCAGCTTATTATTAGTATCGACAGTATCCTTCGACAGCAGTAAAACTTGATAATAACTGAACGGATTTGGCTCTAACATTTATCATAAACAGACAATAATTTACGGCGCAATGTTGCTAGCTATAATGCAGGTTCATAAGGAAATATATACATGCAATTATGCATAAGCAACTAAAAGCATTGATGCCTATCAATGTTTTACTATTAACTAATACGATTAGCATACAATTAATACATGTGAAAAATTCTACCTAAAACGGAAAACTTGATGGTACACTGTAGAATGGTAGCTAAATGCGAAAGCGACTCAAGTCATTCAGATTAGACTATTCTACGTGATTATTCGAACGCAGTGTTCTTCCTGCGGAATCGATCAGTGGGTGAAAATTTTAACTGGAGCGTTGTTTCGGTGACCTGGTCTGAACCCAAGAGTTGAGAAACGATTCAAATTCACTTGAAAATACCGCAACAGACAATGTACATCTTCAAAAGTTAATCCATAGACCCATAAATAAGAAACAAATTTGTTAGGAATTTGACATATTAACTAAGCGGTCAGTTCGCCATATTTGAGCTTTACAACATGGTTTTTCGGATCACACTTGCAGATAATGCTTTTTGATGCCATATTAAAACCATGCTATATTTTGAAACTTAGCAGTAATTTCGTATTCTCAATGGTTTCGCATGACAAATGCGTGTAGACCGAAACACGTGATCTATTTTACGGCTGAGAACGAGTCAGCGTGATCTATTAAATGAAAGGGGTTAAAGACATATAAATTAAATAAGCTATGAAACTGGCAAGATCTTTAAAGCTTTCTATGCTTGCAAGATATTATGGGCGAATCCAATTTAAATCGTTACACCTGACCGATCATTTGGCAAATTCAGTTCTCGGTCTGAAATCAGATTTTTCCTTTATCCCGATCTACTTCCTATATAGAAACATATGGGCGCTGTTCTTGATAATTTCTCGAATAAAATTAAAATTTACAGCAGCGCTCATTTAGAATATCTATCAAAAATCATGAATTTGCATATTATAAGCGCATAAATGATGAACGTAATAAAATAAATAGGTAAATAAATTCCGAATGTGAATTGATGGACGCGAACTAACGCGTAAAATGGGGACACGTAGTGCCCGTACACAAATTCACGGACGTAAAATACAGAGCTGTACTTCGCTAAAGTGCAAATAGCGATGACAGAATTGTGAACACGTAATTCGCGGTTTTCCAAAAGAACAAGTATTGAGTATACACCTGTCGTCAGTCAGTGATTTCAAAACATGAAAATTTTTGGACCTTATTAACTATCACTATCTGAAAAGAATTCCTTCGCAATACAAGAAATGTTGTTAACATAGACAAAGTATCTTCAGTGTTGCAAAACCGTATTGATTCAGTATCAGCTACATGTTGTCTGCCGACAAAGAAATAACACCTGAAGATTATATCGGAAACAGATTATATAAACGGGCAGTAAGGTTAATTTATGAAATGGCATCAGGACATATTAAGCCCTGCAGGTATTCTTACACATTTGTTTCGCCATTGTGTAGCAAAGTAAGTCAAACTGCTTATATATATATATATTGATGAAGCCTTGCTGTTTTTGCGATAAAAACTGCGAAATGAAATGTGCTCCGCTAAATACTACGAAATCGATACAAACAATAACTCTAACTTGTTTTGCTTATTTTAGCGTCAATATTATATGCTAAGCGCCACGTGTAGCGAAATCCCAACTATCTCAGTGACTACTGAAAAATATTAATTTTTTATAACACAAATGACCGAATTGAAGTGTCTCGAAAAGATGGGATTCAAACTATGCATCAATAAATTTTTATGCCTATGTGGAAGAAACAAGTACTTGATGAGATCCAAAGAATCTGAAATTTGGGTTTAAAAACATATGTTGTTTGGTCTCAGCTTGGTAACAAGGGAGGTAGAAGCAAATGCTTTTATACCCCTATATGTGAAAACTACATGTAAATTTGTGCAGTAGTTACAGACGACGAAATGCAAATTAGCAAATTTACAAGTTTTATAACGTAAAGCTTTGAAAATAGTGGCTTCAGCGACAATAGATGAACATGTGGATCGAGCAATCTAAGTCACAAAACCGCACAAGTTCTCGTCAAGACAAACATTTTGAGCCGTCATCGACATAGACCCACCCAAACCATGTTGAGTTATGAGTTTAAATAAATTAATCGCAATTAAATGTTGTAAAGCCCAACAACAACACGGTAGTTCGAGTAATTAAATAATACAAGGCCCACTACCTACGGTAGTGGGGAATACGTTCAAACAGAAACCTTGGAACAATATAGGTAAACAAGTGTTTTGTCAGAAAATGAAGTCCAAACAATCTCACGAAAATATTTTGATGTTTTTTCTGGAGTTAAAGATTGAAATCCAGGTTGTTTTGCCTCGCCCTATGCGTTCCTCTGTTCATCAGAGAGGACGGCCCGTATTGTAAATTGTTACTGGGTTTGTCGTATAATGTCCTTTATTCGTTTGCTTTGCGGCGTTTTTTATGAAATCATACACCAGCTCCTTGATAGCTCAGTGATTTGCGTACGCCGCTCTTACCGTACTACCTGGATTCGATATCAGGTTGCGATTTGAGTGTGTGAAATTTTGCACGATACACAAGTTAACCCGGACGTTATAGGGTTGATAAAAAATAAACCATACTTTAGCGCCTACTGTCATCAAATAGAAATTCATTTGGACCGTTGGCATCGCAACATTCAGCTTGGATTAGCCAGAAGTAGCAAAAGGTGCAACTAGTGGACTATTTTTTGTGACAAAATAGTGAACTTAGTTATACTTCTTTGCTATATATGATAAAGCTTTAAAATAATTGGTTTTGGTACAAAAATTACATATTTTTATCGAATTTTGTGTACTGAAGAAGGCCCAATGGTAGCTACGAATTAATCATAACTCGCAGGTCGAGTTTTAAGTATAAACGAATTAACAAAGCGTGGCCGGTAAGACCTAAGCATCAAATCTATACTGACTATTGTTAAGCCTAGGAGAATCGGATTTAAGAATAAATTATAATTATATTTAGTCGATAGTAGTATGCTCTAGAGGTTTCAGAGCAAATTATTATCATGATTAATTGTATTCTCTACGATGTTAGCATTTGAATGTTGCGAAGAAATGATTCAAATCTTAACTTAAAACGATTCGAATACTATGGTTAAAATATTGTATGTTTTATATAGACATGGTTCAAGGGCATGCACGTATATGTAATAGGAAGAAATTTCTTGAAAACCATAAAGCGCAAAATTTCTAAATAAAGTTACGAATTTCAATATAAAATCGTAGGATTATCGTAAATTATGGATATTCAATATAAAAAATAAAATATAAAATAATTTGTAATTTTAACACAAAATCGAGGAAACTTGGACATTAAATCAGGATATGAATCGGACCAGTGGTGTAATCGCAATTTTACACCTACATGTAACAGGACCGTCCGGTCTGTTACGTTGGCCCTTGCCCTCATCAGGGTCCGTTAAGGACTCGACAAAGCCTGAAAGGCCAACAATTAACGTTCCGACACGATCCGGCCCGATGTTCCGTCGTGCGAACCTGACGCTTGTAGCGCCACGGATTCGTATTGCTCGTATAATCTTGTCCGTTGTTATGCCGTATGCAATCTTAACTGCTTTTCATGTCGCTATAATTGTCCGTCGTATATGTCATGCTTTCTTTTGTATTTGTGCGTAAGTCGAACTTAGGAGACGTGTCATAGCATGAGAAGGTTGAAATACCGCTGAATTGAACCAATCATAGGAGAACATTTGGGTGTATAGAGACTTCGACCAGGTCAGAATTTCTTGGGTACATTCCTAAACACGTAAGATCAAAATTACGACCTTCCGGGAATAGGAGGTCTCTCGGCCGCTAGCCATGCTTCGAACGGCAGTGGCTGTTCGCCGAATGACGAACGGTAGTGACACGAAATTCGCTGGCGAGTAGTGAAATATTAAAATATTAATTTTATCTACCTTAACCAAAACTTCTCTCCATGGTTGAGCTTAAAGGAAAACAACGGCAAACGCGAAAACAATAGATTCGGATCTTGCTGAACGAACGAACCGGACGCGGTTTTAACGAACGGTACCCGGTTACTGCTGCGAAATTCGCTGTCAGTTCCCGGATACTTTTCGGTGTCAAATTTAATGGGCTTTTCAACCAGGTCTGGCAGAACAAATTCGGTTCATAGGTAATCGAATTATATTAATAATTTCATCTCTCACTTGTCTAAACAACCGCTGATTACGCTAGGTAGGTTTGTTGTCATCATTTGATCGCATCGCTTTTCCACGTCACAAATCTCTTTTCGCCCTATCGTCTTTCCAATCTAGGACAAACCTTGGCCCGTTCCGTTTCTGAAGTAAAACACTCTGTCTAAATTGCTACGGCTTCAATACGAACCGATTCGGACCAAAGCACCTCCGAATTAACGTCATCATCGAGTTTATAACTCCTTACGATTTTCTGCGGAGGGTCCTAAATCCGCCTTTTGGTTGCCATTGTGTCGACTCATCAAATCTGTAACCCAACAGCGTTATTGTACTACATCTTGTCTCTCCGTCGGTACGTAAGGAACGACGAAAGCCTACTTATGATTTTCATTCTTGCTAAAATCACTTGATCAGGCGTGCCCCTATTGTACCCTCCTGTTTCAGGAGTAGTTCTGGTAAAAGTAAGGCAAACCATTGTGTAGCCCAGACATCAAAGATTCCAACGAGCTCTAGTGGGTCTTTATCCGCCCAGCTGTTCATCCGCTATAACGCGCCCCCTGTCGTGCATGTCATTTGCTATTGTATACTATAGGAATTAACATTCTTTTTTTAATTTGCAAAATAATAGTATTTTTCCACATGCATCAACTATCGGCATGCGACCCCTTATTCGACTATCCTATTTTTGGCAAACACAGCGATTTACGGCGGGTCTCTGCCCGACCCTCTGCTGACCCGTAGTGACCCGCTAAAGTATGCCCCAAAATCGCCTAAGTCTAGTAGTGGGCACAAAATTTTGAAAATTTTGTCCTCACTCGAAAGTTTGCAAATTGCCAATTTTTGTGTTCACCTTGTTCGGACGACTCCAAAAATACCCGGCGGGTCTCCCTCCGCCGTTCCGTTAACCTGGGACAATCGTAAATAGCGCCCATTCCTTCGTCAAGACTTTCTCTATTTCCACGATTTTGTACTTTTCTAAATTTCGCCAGTGGAACGAGGGTATTACCCCTTATCTGAATCGCCTTCTCAAAGCGAGTTCAACGATTGCCCTGTAGAATCGTTCTTCCCAGCCGTTAGGGCAGAAGAGATTGCTAAAGCTCCTCATACCGATACATATAAGCTGACCCGAGTGGGTCAGGACCTACTTTTGGGCCTAACCCTTTCGTGTTTGGTACCAATCGAACCCGTTTCGCGTCAGGGGACCGAATTTAAACCCAGCCCACCAAAATTCCTTCGGGAACCCCTTGACCAATGCCCTTCCCGAAGTCCGTCTTTTCCTTTTCTGTTTTTGATTTTGTCTCTCTTTAATCGACCTTTTCGGTCGTTCTTTTGTTTCTGTTTGCTTGGTTGTATTGTGTTTCTGTGTCTTTCTTGTTCTCTTTTCTTTTCTTGACTGTCTGCCTTCTTTTTCTGTTTCCCCTTTCCTTTCTTTTCTTCTCTCTCTCAGTCTCTCCTTTGTCTTTTCCTCTCTGTCTACCTCCAACTTTAATTAAAATTTTAAAATATTAATAATAATAATAACTAGTAATAATATAAGGTGTAAAACTATGTATATATATCTATATATAGAAAATAAATACAAAGCATAGACATATATATTTATATAAATAAGGTATAGATTTATATATAAAATAAAAAAAGAGCTAAAATTCGTAACTTTTACGAATTTTATAACATACGCAGTATAGAGGGATAGGGGGTAGGTTTAGAGCCCGCGGCAGCCCGATGGGTCCCGGGCGGGAGTGCCCTTCTGGCGGGTGGTTCCCCAAAAGGTGCCCTGTCCCTGGCCCCGGGGAAACTTCCGTACGGTGACGCGTTCCCTATGGGAAGTCCACGAAGCTACTTCGGCTTCATGAGATTTCAGAATCAGCATAAACACAAACAGCTAGACCGATAGGTAAACGTGTAATGTTTACCTGTTGTTCTATGCCTTTGTATGGGGATCGAGTTCGACCTCGTCTAGAGATTGAGAATAGAGCCATAGAAATACTGTTATCGACGGTAGTGAACAAAAGATTACAACATAAATAAAAAGCCGCAGAGCGATATATAAACGTGCAATATTTGCACGTTGCTACGTAGGATCTATGGGGAGATCGGCATGAGAATTGGGTCGAGGTTCACTCGCGGCGTTTCATTTTAATAACGGTTTCAACTTCATCTTTTCATAATTTTAATTGTAAAAATTATTAACTTTGTTAGTAATATTTAATATTTTGAGCTTAAAATTGTTCAGATTTGAATAGCGTCTGGTTTCAGATAAGTAGGGTCTAAGAAACAAAAGAAATTTCAACGAAAATTTTCGACCTCTGCCGCAGATCTGCAGGTGCCGATCCTTTGTTGTCCCGCTCTCTCCAACGGGACCTGAGTTTACGGTAAACAAGAATTCGCCGTCTTTTAAAACCTTTCCGATTGGCGATCGGAAATAAAATTTGAAAATAAGGGGCGACAATAAATCGCCTCCCGTTGGCGACAAAATTTGTACAATTTGATAGCTACAAAATCGTCGTGGTTAGAAGCAACCCTTCAAAAATACGAATCAGTTTGACTTCGACACCACGAGTTCGTTTGACTCTACTGACTGGCTCCGTGGCATAGCTAGCGTTATTCAGTCGACATTGTATTTCGTTTGTTTCTCGCAATGATTTTTGGATCGAAGGACGTATGGAGAGGAAGCCACGTAGCGTTCCGTGCTACGTGAAGGGGTAGTAGCTGGTGCTCCCCGCAGGGACCGACGAAGTAAGTGTGGGTGTGGGAGTTACGTAGAGTTCACGGGGGTTTAATTTCCCCGAAGTTAAGAATGTTAGGTAGCCAATATTACCAATCAAATATTCAGTATGACTGTAGCAATAGATGGTCCTGTGAGTTGACCTGCCGTCCGCCGTATGGCACTCCCATCGTTCTCGAATAGCTACACAAGTTGTTTTCCTGGATTTATCCAAATTTCTGTCAAAAGTTCTTGTGCGAACGTTGGTTAGGAAAATTTTGGTCGAAGTCTCAATGGTTCGCCGTGATCATAGGTAGAACACAAAATATATTTTGGATGTTATGGATCCAAATTTCAAGCCTATTGAGGTGAGTTAGGATTTCAAATAATTTTTCCCTCAGCTGATCACGGTTATAAATTTAGAAGGAAAGGAATTTAATTAGGAAAACTGGTTGCAAGGATCACTGGGGTGTTGAAGCGCGTGTAAAATTTATTAATTCTAGTAGAACATTCGGCGCCCTGACCGCGATCGGGGCCAAACGATTCTCGTTTTCAGCAGATGGGACGGAGGCCTTCGCAAGGCCCCTTTTCCCTGGGTGGGTAAATTAAATTACTCATAGGCGAGCTAAGAAAATTGGGGTATCAAAGCGCGGCGCTTAAGCCGAAGCGTGACCCGCAGCCAGGGTCAAAATCTGCAGAAAATTTTAGGACAAACTTAGCGGGAGTGTCTTGGGGTCATGAAGTCAAGCGGTTGCTTTACCACTTTGCGTTTCATTGAAACAATTATCTGATTTTACCATGGTTTCTCTTCATACAATACTTGATTGTTCTTATGCATACTTTTAGCATTTGTTTATGTGCATTTCGTCAAGATTCAAATTTCTAGGCCGAAAGTACTAAGCTTGTTCTGTCTTAATCCCAAACACCTACCAAAGAGCACATAATTTACTTGCCCCTGTCCCAATCATATAGGGTTTATGCAGTAATTCAGAGCCATACATTGCTTTATGGAAGTTTGTGAAATCTCCATCATTCAAGCTTAAATGCCGCTATTTCCATGCATTCAGATGTTCAGGCGTGGCCCAAGTTACTGTGATTGAGCAAACAATGCAATAAACCGTCGCTCCCAACGGTGACATTGAGTTTTACTTCAACTTTGGTCATTTTTTTATTTCTTTCTGGAACCATCAATGTGTTTGGATACTAACCAAGGTATCACATAACAGCTCTAGCAGACGTCACTTAGCATCGGTTCAAAGTATAGCAACATCTCTTTATACTAATCCCAGAACGGATCACAGGTGTAATGTTCGGCTTGTGTTAACTGTTATTGTATAACTAGCATTAATACAATTAGATATTAATGCAAATAAGATAATATTGGATTTCCGGGAATTCTCGGAAACGGATGAAGCTCCCTATTCCTTCTGCTAGATGTTGTAAAATTTAACAGTTTAAAACAGATAAGTACACACAGACTGATTGGGGACGCTACCCCGGAGCCGAAGCATATCGTGCTAACGTGCAACGGTGGTTAGCCACCATCCGGGATAGGGCCTATCGGTCCATGCAATCCGCTTGAGAATATAGGAAACGTTATTACAATCGTAAGATCAAGGTCCCAGACTACCGTGTTAATGACCATGTATGGGTCTATCGATACTACACTACACCAGGCTTATCTCGCAAGCTAGAACGTAGGTGGTGTGGACCATGCCAGATTACTAAGATAATGCTGCCTTGCATTTGTGTTAAACTTCCCGGACAACCTAATGCTTCCGATCATGTCGTTCGCATAAATCGCACCAAACAATGCTATCGCCCGCTAAGCAGTTTCCCCGACATGGCTGATTTACTCAAAGCAGTCCCTCCCGCATACATGGAGGCTGCCCTACAGGAACTCGGAGAAACTATCCTCGCCGATAAATATTTCGCTAGGGAATTACAGGCTGCGGATCCAGAAGCAGTCGACCGGTTGATTGATGGTGCTTTCGACGTCGCTAGTATCGAGATTGGAGAACCTAACTTAGAATACACGCAAGCGCAGGCAGACATACACCGCGCCGCAGTAGAACAACTGACCATTCAGGCTCAAGGCTCATCCGGAGCCCCGCAACAAAACAGACTTCCCCTTTGTGATCCCGACAGAACTCCAGACACCGAATGGCCAACCATGTCGCAGCAACTCGCTACCCGAGACCCCGCTGTTGCCTTATGCGCTTGATAAACCCCCTGGTACTTTCTCGCCTGAGTATGGACGACACACTGTCCCAGTAACTCTACAAGAACAGGAACGAGCAGTTCGGACTGACGAGCCTACAAGGCCTCTAACGGTGAAACGCTCAGGTAACGGTCGCGCACTACGACCATTCAATGTTAATGATTTAGGACTCGTGGAATTACTCGCTTCGAAGGACCCGGACGAGCACTCGCCCCACACTCCAGAACAAGCCGCATCTCTGATTTCAGCAGTTGAACATGCTGTTCAAATCTCGCCGCTTTACGCCTGCCCAACGTCAGCCGTTATCGCTACCCAGACATCCCGCAGCCCCCAGACACAACGCTTAGTGACTGAATCAGACAAGCCATTGACGTCATACCATATCTATCGCGAACCTATAGCGTCTTATGAACAACAATATCCCAGACCTCGTCAGGCATACTCCGCCTCACCTACCCCACTTCCACACACACCCCTAATGCCACTAGGATTCGAAGCCACGTTAGAAGACTACGTTCCAGACGAATGGCTCATGCCATATTATACCCCTCCTAGACCACAACCCGCACAATCCGCTCCAGTAAATAGCCAACCTCCTCTGGAACCTGCACCAACACCAAAACCCAAGCCTAAACCACGACGAAAGCCAGTTTTAACTCCCACACCGACTAGTGAACCAGTATCATCCATAAGCTCGGAGACCACCTCACCTGAAACAACTGATTCCCCGACACCACCTAACCTGTGGGCAATGCCACCCCTATGGTCACCCCTAGGGGAACATGCAACCGAGACTCCACAGGTGCCATCCATCCTTTGGTCGATAGACCACCCGAAGACAAAACGAGCTAGCACAGTGGGAATGGGAAATGGAAGAAATAAGGAGGACCAGAGAGGAAGCCGCCCGTGCCCGAGGAGAAATACAGGATGCAACCGAATTGATGGAATACTTAAGGGATCTCCCGTACAATACACCCCCTAAGAAGCTCAAATAGCAGCCGACGGGATTGCAGGAGAATTTATGGAGAGCTTAGCTCGACACGTGAGGCAAGTAAGCAAAGCATAAGTAAACAAAGCCGACCTTCCGAGTCTTCGGTGGGCGGTCGACCCAAACAATCACGACCACGAACTGCAGAAAAGGACAATGAGACAACATCAACCATTGGCGAATCAACCAAGGGCTCCTCTACCGGGAGGAAGGGAAGAGCGCCGCCGCGCAGCGCACCCTCCACCCTCAAGGGAGTTCTAACTCAACCAGCACGCACTAAACCACGTGGACAAACCCCAGCCAGAGCCCAATCACACGTCAGCTGGGAAGATGAGGAGGATGAGGTACCCCTTAGTGAACTTTTACCGGGACCCCGCCGAAGGCCCCGCTTTGAGCTCGATTATCCAGCCGATGACAGCGAGGGATCACCTGAGTTGGGACCCTTTCACGAGGAAAGTATAGGGCGGGAAGAACCCCCCAAACTACTCGCCGACAACCATACAGACAGGCCAGGGACCGCTACCGCTGGTATGGAGAATATATACCATACGGAGAAAAAGCTCGAGTCATAATACCACGTCTCGACACCCGAAGTTTGGAATCCCAAACTGCTGGACCAGCTCGACGGACTGTACCCCTCGCCCAACCTACTCGACTTATTGACCCAGTTCTGCCGATGAATAATCCCCCACCTGGTAGTGCTCGTGCACGGCACGCACATGTTTGAACCTTTTAGGGATATATTTGACGAACGGGACATGCTATTCGCACATCCGGACTTGGAACCTGACGGGGACAGTGGACAAAGACAATTACGACCCGAAGATATCGGATTAGAGGTGGTCCGACCTCCTAGACAACCCCCTCGCGAGAGACGATTGTAACGTTTGAATCACTCAAGAAATACTCGCGAAAACTCGAGCTCCCGCCACCAGCCTCCCCCAAGAACCGCCACTAATGGCGATGAATACTATTGCAGGAATCATTGGATCAAAGAACTCAACAACATGGCACAACTACCGCAGCCTCGGGTACCGTATTACACAATCAATTACGCGGCTCCAATTGAAACGTTCCTATGCAAAGGCATACGATAGCCGGAACTCTCAAATATGGCTCCGCTAGGCCAAACAATAAACCAGTATCCCATCCAATATGCCTCGACGGAGCAAGGATACCAACTCCTTATCACCTATTTATTCGACGAGGAACAGGCCAAACAGGACATATCGGACTTGAAAATGGGAGCTCGAGACGTAAAGGCCATCTCCCGCAGGAATAAACAAAAGTTCCTCGACCCAGAAACAACCGAGCGCCTCCGCCCAATACTCCCTCATCTCATGCGGACTGTGCTATTAGAAAAATTCAAACTACCTCAATTCAGAAACGTACTCCTCGCCACACGGCACGCTCAGATGCTCGAGGCGAACCGGTCCTACTCATTATGGGGAATTGGCTTCGGGCCAGAGGATAGCACCCTCGGCGAACGACCGCGACTATGCCATAACGTGATGGGTCGTCTGTTAGAGGAAGTTCGAACCTTCCTTCGCCATGACGCCGCATCATGGCCAAAGGTGCTAATTCTGGGCGACTCGTTAGCGGCGCCCTTGGTCAACATGGCCGCTTCAAAAGAGTGGTTCGCCCTAGCATGGCCGGGAGCCACCATGCAATTCCTGGTCCGACTGGCGACGTGCATCGCAACGCCGCAAACCGAAACTATCATGATACTGGGTGGATATAAGGAGGCCCTACGATCGAAGCCGCACGAAGGTCGTTTGCTGGAAACGCCCAGCAAAGTCATGCGTCGAGTACGCCGTTACCTGTCCTCATTCGATTATCTCCTCGGCCATGGAGCCCGAGCAATTATAGCCCCGCCCCCGCTACATTGGGACATCGGACATGACGACACTGTTGGTTGGTACGTCGAGTTTACCAAACTACTCCAAGATATTAAATGGCAGTTTCCCGACAGAATGCAGAAATCGTCGATGCCAGACTACTCACCCGAATTAAACGAATCGAGCGCTTGGGAAACCATTACCGATGGCCACGAAATTGTGGAGCCTCGCGTTTCTGAACCCTACATCGGGTACCTTCGTAAATGGGTCCAACAGACCTAATATCTAACAGTTGGGTTTAATAGTTTAGGAGGAAATTCCGACATCACCATATGGACACTAACTATTCGGAAATTTTTTTGTTTTGTCTTTGCCACAATGAACTGCCAATGGCACCGACGGTAAACCCGAACCGGATGTGGTGTGCCGGCCAATTGTAAAAATACATATAACTATGCGTTGAGGATACATGAACATTGTATTGTAATACTTATGTTGCACTTATCAGCATTGTTTAATCTGTATGTTTGTGTATATTTACCATGGCACCACGACGGAAATCAATGCACACAACGAGTTTGACTATTTAGAAAATTCTTCCAAAATATAGTAAAAAGTCCATTTCTAGCCCTTAAAAATAGAAGAAGAGGACTTGTTGAGGACTTGTCAGGATTTGGAACTTAGGAAAAAGGGATTTGCTAGGATTTAGGGAGGACTCGTTGGAATTTGGCTAAGTCTGTGTCGAATTCTTCAAAAGCAACCAACTTCAAAAATTTAGCAGGCCAGGACCACTATGTGTGGCTAAGGCCAACGATGGTCAATAAAATACTTCAACCATAACGTAAATAAAACTAAGAAACCAGAATTTTCGTGTACCATGTTGTATCATATTATCTGTACATATGGCTTAACTTATTTTTTGGCGTAATTTACAAGTCAGTTGCACGCGATCCTTTTTGAAGGGTCCTCGTGGCGGAGATCCCATTATAGGCACAACTTTTAGTAGAGGGACAATAGAGAAAATTGTTTCCAACCCGAATAATTAAGTCCAAAATTTCCATTGAAAAATATAAGAGATGTAACAGGCCCGTTCCGGCCCGTTACGTTTATTTTACAAGAT
Source organism: Trileptium ribeirensis (assembly GCA_030248225.1). Taxonomy (NCBI): domain Eukaryota; kingdom Metazoa; phylum Nematoda; class Enoplea; order Enoplida; family Thoracostomopsidae; genus Trileptium; species Trileptium ribeirensis. The sequence continues at coordinate 29,185 of JASANE010000809.1, forward strand.
TTCGGCGTCAAAATTGCTTAAACGTGTCTCCACCCGAGCCAGACACAGTTTACGGGAACTAAATTTTCAGGTATTGCATGGTGCCATGGTTATTGATAATTGCTTTGTTAATATTGCCATTTTAGTACATCCAGCTTGTTATAAATGTGTTTTTCCATTATTTTTATGCCACTGCATGCTTTATTATAATCGCATATCATGTCGGACGAGTTTACTTAGGTACTCCGGAAGCCTGATTAGGGCGAAGGTGCAAATTTAGAAAAGAATAGGAAAAGAGCGTCTAACTGGCAACAAGATAGAGGATCTGAACGCAACTCGACTACTTCCCTCATTTCCCTATTGGAAATTCATAATTCCTACCGTCCGGGAATAGGAGGCCTTTGATAATTTAAGGGGTTGGAAAGTGATCAAAATTAAAAATATTGATTTTACCAGCGCTAAGCTTTACATAGTGTAATGGTCGCGCAAAATAAGCTGAAACAGATGGGTTACGGTAGCTTCCGAGTATTCGGAAACAACGGACCACGGGCTTGTTTACCGGCCCGTAACCGTCCAACGGTTGACATTTCTCGAAGGTGCCCCGAGTACTTTTCGGTAGAGAATTTTCAGGGCTTTCGAATGAGGTCAAAATATCACAAATCACTGGCGGATTTTACGAGATATCTTGGGGACAAACTGGCGAAAGTTCAACTAACAGCCATTACTTACGCTAGGTTTGGCTGATGACCACGGTTCCGAGTGGACATGACCTAGGCATATATGGATATATAGTTATGTATATATATGTGTGTATTGCTTGATTTTCACGCCTCGGTACTTCTATTTTTCTGCCCTCTCCGTACAAATCCTTCCTTTTTATAGTGTCCTTAACGCCCCCAAAATTGCCTGACCAAAACCCTAGCAACTGGTTTTTCTTTTTATCACCGAATAATCGATTGGAAGTATGCGTGTTTCTAAGTACTTTACCCATTTAGACCTCTAACGAGACCAGGCGGGTCTCGACCTGACCTGTCAATCCGTTGTTGTATGAATTATTTCTCTGTTTCTAGTGCATCACGAAAGATGAACATAAAATCTCGTCCGTTCGTACCATCCCCGCACTCGACCCCTGACATTAAATGCGCCCATGCGTCCCCTCATTCTACTCGCCTGCCCGTGGCGAACACAACGATATACGGCGGGCCTCTGCCCGACTTCTCACTAGCCTGAAATGAGCCGCCAAAGTGCCCCCAGTTCGGAATGCCGACTCGAAGTGGGTACGAATCAATCGAAAATTTATCCCTAACTCGAAAGTAGGCAAATCACCCCTCGTTGCATTCATCAGGTCGAGACATCTACAAAAATACCCGGCGGGCCTCCGTCCGTTGCCCCGTTAACTCGGAACGGCCGACAAAAGCGCCCCCATCACTATCGACACTCTCTCTATCTGTCGTGATTTTAGTGCCCCTCTAACTGCTGCCTTCGGGGCAGGGAAATCACCCCTCGTTTGAATTGCCTTCCCAAGGCGAGTTCAACGACACGTGGTGGGGGTTGCTACGCCCAACCGTTAGCACGGGAAAGCCCGCTGAATCCCTGTATACTTATATATGTCGGAACCCAAAACTGGGTCCAGACCCAGCACTACGCCTACCCCCCTCGTGTTTGGTATCATTCGGCCCCGTTCTTCGTCCTGGGATCGAATTTCACCCCAGCCCCTCGAAAATCCCCCGGGACCCCCCTGTCCCGCTTCCCTTCCCGTGCCCATTCTTTTCCTCTCCGTGTCCTCGTTTTCTCTTTCTCTCTCTCTAACCGACTTCTTTGGTCGGTTGTCGCTGTTGTCGTCGCTGTGGCTGTGTAATTGTTGTTGTTGTTCTGTAATTTTCTGCTGGGACTTCAGCGACCTTTCTGTCGCTCAGGTCGCCACAGTGTCTCGTGTGTATCGTATGTTTATGTGTTCATGAGTATTTGTGTGTATTTATATGTATGTGTGTAAATATATATATTTGTATATGAACTTATATACGGGGACATGACAAAAAACAGGACGAACGAGGACAGTACGTACAAAACGACACTAAACTTCTAAGTTTTACTGACGAACTGGACGCATAAGACTAGGAAGGACGGGGGGTTGCTTAGGGCCCTCTCGTGGGCTCCTGGAGTTCCTGACTAGGGCCCCCGATAGCTCAAAGGATACATAGGAATGTGCTGCGTCCCCAACGGCCAAATAAGCTCATTCCCGCCATCGGTTCCCCCTTTTTGGGACGTCTAAAGACGCCCCGTCAGGATATTTGAAAAGCCGTCAGATAGGAATGTTTGGCTTTATCTTATAAGCCGACATGTAAACGTGCAATGTTTGCACGTTTGCCCATGGATTCGCTAGTAAGATTTAGCCCCCAGGTGAACTCTGAGGAGGCTTACGTGGGTGATGGATGGGGATGCTAACTCGTCGAACAATAGAAACTTGGCCTTAAATCGACGAGTTAGCCAACGAGACTTTGATGAATGAGGACATGAGGACAGAACCGACACAAAACGAGGACAAATTTCAGCTTACTATAAGCAGTGCATAGGTAGAAATTGACTTTCGAATTTGAAATTTGACGGGTGATCCAACTCTTTTTGTGGGACAGTTGGGGGATAACGGACAATTTAAGTTAGGTAAGAGATTTATAAGATTTGAAAGATCAATCTTGGATAAGTTTTTGACACAAATTTAAAATTGACAATAGGATAGGGTTCAAAATTTTGTCTAAATTTGAGTTAAACTCACAGATGTTCGACCTCCGAGTATTCGGAGGGTTCAAATTTGATGTCGGCGATTTCGATTAAAGCCGACTCTGATTAAAGGGGACCCAGGGTTTACGATAGCTGTCAAAGATAAAATTTTAGGAATTTTTCTATTGGGCACCCGGGTTTGAACTTAAAAAAGTGGGCGTCAAAAGATCACCGATGATTGGATGGCGACAAAATCGATATCCTTCAATATAGGCGAAAATTTTGAGGCGACGACTACCGCGTCGACTCTTGGAATCAGTTCGACTTCGACAGCGCGGAGTTCGGTCAACTCTACTGACCGGCTCCGACGCTAGAGCTTTATCGTGTGATTTCGCAATTGTTTTACCTTTTCGTGCTTTTCTCTTTGGTTTGCATTTGGAATGGGATTCGACGACTGGAGGACCCGCGTAGACATCTTCCGTCTCGCGGAAGGGGACTAGCGATTGCTGTCCCGGACCAAATTTTGTAAGTCAGGAGGAGCTTCAACGACATGGGGGGCTTATTCTCCCCAGAAGTAAATGTAACAGATCATCGAAAGTTTCGTTCGCTGTAGCACGCCTTTCTCTCGGTAGATTGAGCTGACGCCCGTCGGTGGACGTCTCGTTCCTCACGCTGATTCGCTACGTTTTTCCACCTTTTTTGCCGAAGCTCCGATAGTCGAGCTCCGTTTTGGGCCTGTTGAGCGATTGCACGAAGGGTATTAGGTTGTGAGTATCCCAGTCGAAGTCCTTCTGATTCCCCTTGGTCATAGGTAGGACAAAGCAAGATGGACGCCTCTCGTCCATAATTTTACATGGCATATTGCTCCTGAGCTAGGATCAACGAATTTTCCTGAGATGACCACGGTAAAATTTTCTAACAAGCGCTAGGGAATTGTTTCACTATTTGCGTTGACAGTTTACAAAGTTACAGCTTAGTTGATTGCTCGGAGCTCATGCCGCTGCTTGAGCTTGGACTGATATCGCAGTTAGGGACGGAGGACTGGCCTCCATCGGGCTTTAGGAAGCCCCAAAATTTCGTTTATCAGTTTGAGTTAAGAAAATTTGGGAAATATAAAAGACTAAGCAAATTCTAAGTGATTTCAGCTTGAGCATAAGGTATTGGCACTCCGCAAGGAGCAACGCTTTACTTATCATTGACGGATCTGCGGTTTACTCTTAATTTGTGAGAACGAGCGTTTTGTGCACTACTAAAAGTTGAAAGAGCCTCGCGTAGAGTAGACTAGACTGCCCGAGATGCCGACCGCCCCGTACAACACCGCTTGTCAGTAACTTGGTAAATTTACGGCGAGAAATTACTTTCTGCTGAAAACACTCTAGCCAAGCTATTAAAATCACCAGGGTTCACACTAGTACACGTACGTGATTAAGCTCGGTAGTAATATCGAGGAAACTCACTTTCCACTAAAATGAACTGACGACCTAATCGGTCGCCGTTCCCAGTTTCCGCCAATTTTTGGAGGTACGCTGCGGTACTCTCATGCCCAAAATAAGGTCACAATACCCTCATTTCAATAAAAAGAAAAATCGCGTCCTCTCGCGAATCGTTTTGACCCTAAACCAAGCAAGTGCAAAACCCCGTTTTTTATTTGGAGCGAGTCGATCGCTGAGTTTAGCCATTTTTCTACTTTATCTTTGGTTCCCATTAGGCTATGTACTATGTGAGACACCGATTCAGTTTTTTCAGTTTTGCATTTACCTTTTTGTTTTTGCCAGTTCTGAGATTCGATCCTGCACAGGGGATTTATGCCCGCTGCAGAAAGTTCAGTATTAACCACTCGACTATCGAGTTCTGATAGATCGAGTTAAAATTTCAGTGATAACTCGACTGCACAATTTCGATGGTGCAGTCGAGACACTGCACAACTATAATATGTGCAGTGTAGTAAGGCTTTGGGATAAGATAGAGATAGAGAGAGAAAAGACAACGAAAACAAAACGACCGAAAAAAGGGGGAAGAGGAAAGAGAAAGAAACCGACACGGAAACACCAACCCAAAAAGGGACGCCGACGCGTCCGAGAGTAAACGATCCCGTGTCCCTCCGGCCAACGAACTAGCAGGTCTAGCCAGTCCCGCCTAGAGCGACATTGGTCGTCTAATAGGTGGCCTAAGACGGCAATTGCCCGTGTATGCGCCTATTTAGGCAGTTGAAAAGTAACTAGGGGCGACCCTTCATGTTATGGACCCAAGGCAGTCTAGTTTCTGTTTAAAGCACGGAATACTTTGAGACCGAAATAGTCTGGACTTAGCACAGAACCCGTTATAATAGGGAAGCAATAAGGAGGACTCGATAGAGACACAAGACAGTATTTATAGGGACAGGAACGTAGACGGATAGTTAGCTGCTACTCGTTTGCCTTCTTCCACGGTATCTCGCTTGTTATGTACTGATTGAGGGACTCAGTTAGCTTGCATTTCAGTTGAAAAAGCATCCCTAATTGCGTAGTGATGCGGACGATCGTAGCGTTGAGTGGAGTGACCGTACCGATAGGCCTGTACTGCAAACCCATGTTCGCATTTGCGTTTTAACTAGTGTCTCTTGTCTATTGAATCAATCCAGATGTGCCCCTAATTTTGGTGCTAGCAACAGTGTGCCGCTTGTGCGGCTTGTATTTTTGTTGCCATGAAACGAGTTTTCTCCCTTCCCCGCACGACCCTCCGAATACTTGTAGCGCCACGCGCTATTGAGAACGAATTTCGAAGCACGGCAGAACGTATTGCCCTAACCATAACCAAACTGGTTACCGTCGACAATGAACGTCTCGGGTATCGATTCTGGTCCGGTATTTCCGGGAACGCCGTCGCTCGGACCGCCCCTTCCTTTTTGGATAGACAAGGGACCGAATGCCTTTATTGTTCGAACGTTACCGCTTTCGCTTGTACTATTTCGTCGATCGTGCCGATTGCCAATCATTAACTTGCATTGAATTTAATTTAATTTATTTAATTTCATATTTAATTTCAAATAAAACCTTGAAAATAACTTGATGTGTCCCGAGTTATTTGTCTCCTAGCGTTATAAGTGCGTCCTACTGGACGGGCCAACCCTTCGTGCCACGGCTTACGGACGAAAATATCCCAAGCCCTGACACGAGCGGTCCGCCGCTAATATTGACATAGTTGTGTAATGGTATTGCAGCGAGAGTGGTCCACCAAATTATTTATCAAACTCATTCGTGCAATAGTCACACTCACGCAAGAGATAAAATTCATTAGGAAAACATTGGTAACTCAAATACACACAAAAATTTTAATCAGAAAACTTTACCACTGCATCAGAATGCAATCAAGTTATCACGTTTCTAACCAGATGTTCAGGTGTTAAACTCCCAGGGAATGTCGGAACCCTGTGGTGGCCACATAGCCTACACACGATTAAAGTGTTCCACCGGGAATGGACTAAGTGTAACTCAAAATTCACCTAGTAAACCTTAATTATCACGCGTTTTCATTTTAGATCACGCTAGACTAAACAACTTCCTTTCGATCAGTATAGGGAATATCGGTCTGACATTATGACCTGTGAGCATGTTTCGGTGTCAACCTCCCTGGGGGACCTCAGTAATCATACCAAAATACTAGACACGTGCGCAGCCAATCGGGCGGGATCCGAACACACCCCGTGAAGCGCGCCTGCGGCCTTCTAAGCTCCATAGCTTCTTGGGTCTGACCAAGAAAAGTGGCTAAATCGTAAAACTTAGGGTCCGCCCTTGAGGCTATGATAGCCGGGGTCGTATGGGCATGGTGTTAGGAAGTTGCGCCATGCAGCTGCGTCACCGTTATTAAATATATACGTTTCAGAGGTAAGGAAGAGCCTGATTTTCTCAGGCTTTGGTTGGGTTCAGGTTTTCAGGAGCCATGTCTGGATCTGCTTGCCATATCTGCAGACACATTTTAGGCTCTGGCCAGACTCAGCTCTTCGCAAACCATGTTCGACTAGCTCAGCTCGGCTTTTCTTGTCGAAATCCTGGTTCTACTCGGAACTTAAGCTCCTAATAACAAAAGTTTGCATTTCAAAAGAGCATATGACATACAAACAACCTATATAGTTGCTTTTGGAGCTTTTAAGAGCTTATCCGAAATCATCACGGCTGTTCTTGCTGTCGGCAGAGTATTGTACAATACATCAGCAGTTAGTAGCATGTTTGTTGTGTTAGAAGAGCGCTTTTAAGAGCCGACCACAGCTTTTACAGATACATTAGGCTGGACTTGGCTTGGCTGTTACAAACATATCTTCGGCTCTGGCTTGCATCGGCTCTTTAGACATAATGGCCTGAGCCAACCCGAGCCGAACGGGAACCTAAATTCTAAATTACATATCAAATTAAAAAAAATAATATTTATAGTTACGTCTAAAGAGTACCAAGTGGAAGTCATCAATCCCTAAGTGTCTAATCCTTACTGGGACAACTCGTTTGGCTTGCCGCAACCAACATAGGACTTGGTCGTAACGCGACTGATATTGCGAATGAGCAGCAACAACCACAAAGACAAACTGTTTCGATTTGAGTTGTCGCACCTGTCAGATCCAGCTGTTGCTAATTCCAAAAATGAATTTTACAATCGTTTCAAAGGTTTGTCCGGTATTATTTTCATCAATCAAGACTGGTATGTCATTGGCAGCGGCATTACCGAGGACACCAAGTGGAAGTCATCAATCCCTAAGTGTCTAATCCTTACTGGGACAACTCGTTTGGCTTGCCGCAACCAACCTAGGCCTTGATCGTAATGCGACTGATATTGCGAATGAGCAGCAACAACCACTCATCTAGAATAACAGGATCTTTAGGAGCTCCCCAACTCTCAAGTTCGCTGTCAGTGGGGACAAATTTAACGATTCGTGTGCGTCTCTACACAATACACTCAAATGTTTGGATTAATTTGTCCTGTAAAGCTGGCTATCATTGAAAAGATGGGAAATTGGGAAGATCCGAAATTGGAAAGATGTGAAGATGGGAAAGAAATTGGGAGATTGAATAGATGCAAAGTTGCAAACTTGGGATATTGGGAAGATGGGAAATTGCGAAGTTGGAAGTGTTTGATAACGAGAAGTTGTGAAGATGAGAGGTTGGAGGAGAGAGAAGACGAGAGGTTGGGAAGATCGGAAGTTGTTATGAAGATGAGAAGTTATGAAATTCAGACGATGGGAAGTTGGGAAATAAGGAAATTCGAAAAATGGAAATTTTCCAGATTGCAAAGTGGGGAAATTGAGAAGACGGGAAGGTACGAAGTTGGCAAATTGAGATGTTAAAAGATAATACAGTTGGGAAGACAGACGACTGCATGCCTTGTTTTCTTTATATCTTAGGCCTAAATGCCGTTTCGTGTATATACGGGATTATATGAAGTTGTCCATTTTTTTGATTCGAACGGAAAATAATTGGGAGAGATTAATAGTAGAAAAAGATGCTGGAGATGTGACCACTGTAATAAGTCTTTTCGGAAGTTTTTGGAATATTTTGGAACTTGACCACGGCCCCTTGTAAGCCTAAAGTCCAAATTTACAACGTCGAGGAGCAAGCGCCCGCGGGTTTACCAGGGTGTTCGGCCTGGCCCCTATATTGGCCCACGTGCTAGTGGCATGACGGTCCCCCTGAGGGAGGGTCAACCCTTAGGCCTGCTCACAGGTAATAAGGCTGATCCGCTTTTCCCTCGAATTCCTAGTATTCCCCAGGAGTCCTGTTTCAAGGGTCCTAATACTGTGCGTATAAACCTTAACTACGCCTTTTCTCGTGCAACTGTTTCGGAACCTAGCGTGTATACGGTATTTACCAAGGCCCTGGGGAGCTGCCCCCAGGTCCACTTTTTAGTTTGCCTGAGTGGTTAAGTAAGGCAGCGGGGGAGAAAACCTAGGACTGCAACTATAGTATCAGAAACCATAACAAAGATCTGTGAGTGAATTTTGGTAGCGTTTGACTGCACGTAACCGTTTACCCGCTGGCTCTGACACTGTATTGTTGCTCACTGAAACCTTTTTCGTACTAAACAAATTTTCAATCTAAATTGTAAGTCTGACCCAACTCGTCATGAGCAACTAAAACTAGTTAACTTATCGCTGATGAGCAAGTACAACCACTTCAGCTATTTACTGATAAAACACGAGTACACAGGTACATGCGAAATTGACACATTTTATGATTAAGGTACTTGTACACGATACCGCACAGGGCACCATACTCTGGAATGGCAAGTAGCGTGGTTCCTTAGATCAAGTTTTCTTTCTAAATGCATAATGAAAAAGGCGGCTCTATTTTACTCTTGTTCACCCAAGCGCAAAACTATTACCCGATGTTTCGCGGTGCTAGTACTAGACTTGCATGTAATCATCCGCGCTTCCGAGTCCCGGTTTGACCTCAATTTAAGGGTGTGGAGTCATCCGCGACCATTTAATAGCAAGTAAACTGCACGAAAAGGTACCAATCATCCGACGTTAGAAGTATAACCCAGACGAATATCCCCATCATGGAGGCACGGTTAAAAGGGTCGATGTTCTAAATTAGCCTTGATTGAATTCTGAGCCTTGGGATCAGCGAGCTCTCTTTTGCAGCTTCCGGCGAGCACCTCCCCACTACGGGTCAAGGATTTAAGCAGAGCATTGAACTTCTCCCCACCTCAGTAGTCGCGACCGACTCCGTTTCGTCCCGTTATGCAGATTTCAATGGCGTTTCATACCATTGTTTATCCTCCTCCAGGTCCGCAGTCATTTGTATCACTTCATAGCTATGCTTGTCATCTAAAACTTTTCCCACTGGAAAACACCCTCTACCACGGGTATAGGGCGTCGCGGAACGGCTACATCCTGACACCTCGTGCAAATGGCTTCGTCGTGCACTTATTCCCAGTCAGTCTAAATTTCATTCATACTCAGCTTAGAAATTTTATAGCTGCTGGAGCCAGTCGCGCATCAGCATCGTTGGTAGGATATCCCGTTACGTTGAAACTTCATACACTTGCCGGATTAATTTAGAGAGTTCTTGTGATGCTGTGAAACCGCGACGGTGATGGCGATTGCCTCCAGGTTCATGAGTTTCCTCTTAATGTTCTCTCTCTGACGCATAAGTAAAAAAATTGAGCCCTTACGTTAGAAATCCCAAAAACAACCTATTTCATGAAATGTATACTAACACCTACCAGAAAACACGCGAGTGACGGTCTGACAGATGGAGAACCAGTCGAGTGCGCATCGTGACATAATTTTAGCGATTACTTATAGTCCATTCTCTACTTTTATCGGGGCACGGCCTTTACAGGCGCACGGAGCATCCTTCCGACACCCCAACTCACGCAAAAGTGGCCCGAGCGTGATCGAAATAAACTTGCGCATGAAAACCAAGTTACACTCTCCATCGGAGCTGCCCACGAAGAGGAGTACCTGGGTAAAGCACAAAACGAGGAGCGAAGCCAAGAAAAACGAAAAATCAAAGCCGTCTTAAGCGAAAGAATTTACGACAATTGGCGACAACCACCAAACAAAGCGCTACAAAACCCGACTGGTCCCAACGCTAAATTGGGTTCAGCTCTTTTATACCCAAAGTAAATCCCCCTTTGTTTGGCTTGCACCAAAATATCGCTACTTCGTCAAACCATTTGTAAATGTTTAAAATAAATTGCTAAACAAAATAAACTACAACACGATAAGGCGACCGACCATATTGGTCTATTGACCGAAGCTATGCACAACGAGCTACATAAACATCGTATCGATAGCCGGCCCAGCGGCGACTACAAAAGGCGACCAAGCTTTACAATGGACAACTGGCCGAAACGTGCCAAAAAGCATGTAAACAACATAAACCTCGCGCTGGTCGGCGCGAGGTTCTCGGCAATGATAAATATATCAGCGCTTCAGGCACTCTAAATAAATAACAGTTCTCTCCGTTTTTTATTGTATCTAAAGGACGAAAAGAAGTAGGTGGCCGGGGGCGGGATCATATCCATGCCCAGGGTGGTCGCCTAGTAATGAAAATAAAAATTTAAACATGTTTGAATATGTGGCCTGTTAGCGGCTATTTTGTGGGCTAAAACTATCAAAATTTGGTTTCCCAAGTGGGTTATTAGGGTCCTGCGCGGACCGGTGGGGCTAGGCGGCCCCGGTTTTCGATGAAATAGATAGGGTAAGACCCCGTGTAGAGGTGTAGAACTCAAAACCCGGGAAGTTTTGGTTAATCTAGGTGAGATTTGGCGCTTTAAAAGTTCGGTGTTTAAATGCCTACTTCTGGGTCCCTAAGTATTTACGGATGATAAATGAGTTGACCTCAATGGGAAATTTTGAAGTCTTAGTGGGCCCCAATGATGATGTTATAGTCCTACTTTACCTGAACCTTGAGAAAAATCCAAAATTCCTAAATTTTGAAAGCCCTTATAAAATGATGTTACGTTTGGATGCGGCCAATTTTCTTTCCCTTTTAGACGTCCCGTAATACTACAAGCGTGATATATATGATATGTTGCATTTATTCTGTACGCCAGGAAGAGTCTCTGAGATCCAAATTGCAGCAAAACTTCCCGCTTGAATTTCAATCAAGATCCCGCACAATGCCCGACCCATCCTGACACACAGTACAATACTCTTTTACGATATTCAAAATTTTTACGCACACATCGATTATCATTATAACAATATTAGGTGTGCGCACCGGGATCGACCCTCGGGCATCAAATCAGGGAAGCCAAAGGTAAAATCGTGATAATTTCGCCCATTGTCCCCGGTCCATCCTGGTGTGCAGCCGCTGTTCCCTCATATAACACAAATATTCAATGCCTGATGACATTGCCGCTTCCTTCCGTGGGGCCGACCGAATACCGTAAATCAAAAATCATGGTTGTTCCATTGTGGTGCGAAAATCACCCGCGCACCTCGGGCGGGTGGAGCGTGACGATACAACATATTATAATCATGACACAACTTTATTTTACAACAACAATAAATGGTACACAATGCAACGCTAGAATCACGCTCCACCGGTATCCGATCGCCCATCATGTTAAGTTTGCCCCTTTCTTGGACCTACTTTGGATGTTTTCTCTATTTTAGACATTTTGTTAAAATTTCACTGAAAATCTCGAACTGTTACATCTCTTAAATATTTTTAGATTTATTAGACTCCTTACTTATCGTAGAAATCGATTTTGAAGAAGTATGTATTAGAAAATGTAAAATTTGTGGAAAAATTAGCCCTTTTTTGTCCGATATGATGTACAGCCCTTGTGATCAATTTAGTTGAAGTTTGAAGATTTTCCGAAATTGCAAATTCCCTAAAAATTCCCGAAAGTTAAAATTTATATTCATGAAAGTGGGTAGAAATGCGACCTGTTCTTTATGAATCGCATACCAAAAACGTCCCTTCTCCTTTATTATTCGGTATTTTTGGAAGTTTACCCATATGGGTTTTAATATTTTAGGCTAATTAATTTTGTTTTGAGTCTTTGAAAAGTATCCCCAAACTTTATTATTCACTGTTCATAAGATCAATATACTACATTTAACAACACATCTAACAAAACTATACATATTTGCATATTATTATTATATAGCACAGCACGTATATGTGTTGGTATCGGGTTTGAAACGGGTCCTCGGTTTATTTTCGGATAACCCCCAGGAAAAGGTTATGCTGCCGGGGTGCCTATTCCCAGAAATTCCCATTTAAAATTCCCAGTTAAAATTTTATATTTTCGTTAGATAATTTGTAATTGGGATCACTTAATTTGCCCTAATTTTAATAACAAATCTTCTTATCATCAGTTTATGAGGGAGCTATGTATTCCGTTTTTAATACATAGTTTGGCTACTCGCATTTATGTTATACTTTATCTGCTCTGCGCTATTCCACATGCTACTCACTAATAGTGCCGCAGGTCGTTGTTTCCTACTTATAATAGGTATGATTCACTGTTATTCGCCCAATTTGTTCAGCCCTTCTATCCTTCATTTAGGTCCTCATAAGTATTCGCACGCTCGCACTTAATTCCCTAGCGGTTCTCGCTATGTTTCACTGATGACGCTCGCTTACCGCGTTAAACGGCCGAGTTGGGCATGGCGCACTAATTGGCCGGCCCAGTTACGTAGGTTCCGTCGGCAGTAATTGGAAACCATCGGTTCCTCGAATCGCGGGCGTTCCTGCCATTCCATGTGTGGTTCATCTTTTTCCCAGGCATCAGCGGTATTTAAAGCGACTGGCCAGTTCGGGACGTATACATTGTGGAGCGCGCTATGTTGTTGCCGGTGGTTGGCGATAATTCGCTTGAATTCGACCGTCCAGGATATTGCATCCTGGTTAGTCGCGGTCCATCGGTGCATTGGCGGTGCGATAATGATTTGTGCTCGTGGTGGTACTCGTCGGGAGAGCATTCCTAGGTGGCGTTTGATCTTCTTGAAGGCTGCGTTGGGGTTGGTCGCGTGGGCTTTCTCCAGTGGCGCCTTGCGATAGATGTATTGGTAGCGTCCAAGCAGGATGACGCATTTGGTCAATGGTGTCAAGACCGCGCTGGCAAGTTGGATCATGCGAACCAGCGTGGTGTCAGGCCATGCGCAGGCTAACCATTTGTTATCGGCGGCTATTTCCAGCAATGGCAGCGTAAGCGCGTCACCCAAGACAATGACGTGTGGCCAGCGGGCATATCCTGAAGTGAGGTATTCACGCACCTCTTCAAGGAGCCGCCCCATGACGTTATGGCAGCGTCTGTGTTGTTCGCCTTGCCGTAGTTGCTGGGCCGAGCGTCCGACGCCCCAGAAAGCGTCAGCTGTTGTTTCAAAATGCGGTTGGTTGTCTGTAAGGTGGAGGATTCGCGCGTAGCTTGAGAAGCTAAACTTACGGAGCAGGATATGGCGCATGATATGCTCTAGCAACGGTTTAAGCCGGGCACTTGTGATATTGTCGATCAATTCGTCCTTTAGTGCCCGCGCTCTCGCTTTGATCTGCTGCGGCGTCCCGATCATGTCCATCAGTTCTTTGGCTGCTTCCATTAAGCCGAGCACGAGGAGACCTTCACTTGGTAGTGTTGTTCGACGGTTCTGGCCGTAGTGCCATCATGATGGAATGGTGTAGGAGCTTCAGGCATATTGGACAGTTTTGGCCACTCGGTGCCATGCGATAGGAATGGGATGTAGGGCCTCGTCAAGTCGACGTGGTAAATTGGGATGCTGGGTAGATGAAACCTTGTTGCTTCAGGCGGGACGTACGGTCCGATTGTCGATAACCGTTTGCCGTGGCCGTCTTCGGACCGTCTGTTCCCACTGTCATCGCGTCGCTGAATGCCGTGGTCCATTTGACTACCACTGCGTTGCCGAACGTCCATCTGTAATAATATAATCCTTATAGGTTGTTGTCCGTTTCTTGTGAAGGTCAGGTTTCGCTACGCATACTTGTGTGACTGAGTACGGTTGCTTACACGATTCTTATCTTCAACTCTCAAATCCTCACCCGCTACCCCAGGCGGTGTTTTCTAGATACTAGAGAACAGGATGCTCTATTGTATCCTGCCAACTACTTACTTCTCTATTCGCCTGAGGTACCCACGTGCGAGAGAACTTTTACTGAGCTCTAATTTTCTTCATCGTCCCTTGGTCGCTCGTTTAGGCGAAAGAGTCCAGTGCAACGAAAGTAATGGCCCACCCAGTTGACCAATTCCATATGATAAGCGGGCCCCATCACTGGTTCATTCCATCGATCCTGGCGATCCTCTCCCCGGTTGAACGGTCAGACCGTCTCCCAGGCTTCGGGTGCCAGTAATGTTGCCGACCAGGTTGGGAAAACGACGTTGCTCAGAGCCTGATACGTAAGACGCAGTTTCCGGGCTCGCAGTTCCGCAGCCCATGCTGTGTTGGTGTAGTTAGCAGAGTTCCAAAGGGGTGGCGGCGGAGCAGCGAAGACGGCTGCATTCTCCCGGAGGCGTCGTTCGAGCACTGCTAGCCGACGTTTGACCCGCTTGATGAACGCGACCAGCGAGAAGACCTTTCGGCCTTCATACCATAACCCGCTATAGCCGCCAATAATAATGATGAAGTCTGTTTGTGGCGTAACGAAAGCGTTGGCCCATTGTACCAGGTCGGCATCTCAATGTGAGACCAAGCGAAAACCAATCAATGGTGCTGGTCCGCGACGTTGAGTAGCGGTAGTGCTCGTTCGGCGCCCACGATGATAACCCGGGGCCATCGCACGAGCCCGTCCCGGTGGTACGCCTTGATCTCTTCCAATAGCCGACCCGTCACGTTGTGGCACGTTCGGTAGCAACAACATTCGATGTGTGTCTTGCCGGTATCCCAGAAGTCTTCGAAAGATATGTTGAGCAAGGGCCGGGTACCAGTGGCTACTAACTCTTCCGCATATTCGATCATGCTACATTTGGCCAGTAGGATTGGCCGCATGATGTGTGGGCAGCAGGATTTCAGCCAGTATTGTACCCTCAGCGGTAATCGACGGTGAAGAGCTATGCTGAGGAGCTGCAGCTCACTCGGACTAATGTCCGCTTCGGCCAGTTCTTTCACGGCGTTATGGAAGCCTAACAAATCTAACACGCTGAGGTGCATATGCTCCGATGCGCTATACAGACGCCGCCCGTTGTGTTGCAAAGGGTCGGCTGCCATCTTTTCGTTGGCGAGCATTGGCCAGCAGGTTCCTTTGAGAGCGAAAATTTCTCGGCGAGGCCCTGGTTGAATTCTGTAGAGGGGCACAGTCGGATAAACGCAGCCGCCGTTGACCAGTTGCACGTGCTGCACGACCTTTGGCAACAATGGCATCCGGATATCGTTGGCACTGTAGCTTCGTCGCATCTATAATAGTAGAGGGTGCAATAAATCCAACTTTGAAGATTATTTGCGGTATAGGTTGCCTTAGTGTTTAACCTCCCTTTTCCCTTTGGTTTTGTCTTTGTTTGGGGGTACGTGCTAGCGTGAGTTTCGAGTTTAGTCTATTTGAGGATCCGATTCACTTGAGTCGGACTCCTCACAAGGTGATGGTCGGGGCGTTCGTTGTCGTCAGGCTGCGGGGTGTAGTTCCTGGCTGGAAGGATATCGTGGGGATGAGGTCGGTGGAACAGTTCGTCCTGGGGAGCGTTCTCCCATCAAAAGTTGTCGTGGGGTCGATACGGGTGCACTGGTGATAGAGGTGGTGACACATTGTGTGCGTGTAGTAGAAGCTAGCCTTGTTGAGTTTGCTACAGTTTCACTAATGGTTGCCTCCGGTTCCTGGAAGGTCACACGTCTGGGTCTGCGTAGGGCGTCTCCTACTGCCTCGTCTGATGCTGCGCCGTATGGCCTAAAGACCCGATCCCTGGCCTGGCGGTGTAGAAGGTGTCTGGCCGGAGTTGTTGCCCGAGCGGTGCTGGGTTGTATTGTTCCTGGGGATGTAGTAGCGGCAGTGGGGTGTACCAGTTCAGTGATTGTCATCGTGGACGTTCCCTGTTGTTGAGTAGTAACGAACTGGATAGATGAACCTCCTTGTGCCGATATGGCTTGTTTCCGTTGAGCGGTCCGTCCGACAAGGGCCTTTCCTCGTTCCTGAGCAGGTGCTCGAGTGCGAGGAGGAGTACTTAAGGTCACTGGACGACCAGTTCCTCTCCGGGGTGCTGGTGTTTCACTGCTTGATTCCTCAAGTGTTAATTAACTTTGTGCGCCCGTGGTTCCCGGTTGCGTGCTAGGTGTTCTAGAACCACTGCTTGATGTTTCCTGTCCTGTCTGACTGAGCCGCTCGGCGGAAGATGGTTCCTGTGAGGTTTGGCTAGTTCGCTCATCGTCTGCCTCAGCTGCCGTTATGTCTACGATTGTACCTTCTCCCGAGGTCTCCGACAAGTAACTGGACACTGGCGACCATGGCGATCGGTGAGTGATGGCTGGTTCACGAATGACCCAATTGTGGGGAGGCATAGGTCTGTCGGCAGCTGCTCGTGGAGCGCTATACGGAAGCATTGTTGTATAGTCTCCTACAGTTTGGGTTGACATTTCCATTGGTACCCGCTGCCGTGACGCCATGATATGTTCGGCTGGTCGCGATTGAAATAATGGGTGGTCCTGAGCAGCGAGCATGATTGCATAGCGTAGATCCCCTGAGGTGCAGGGTCCAGGTACGACAATTCCACCGGAAGCTCCTCGTGGCGTAGTACACAGCGTGAGATCTGCTGGATAGAAATGTTGTCCTTCGAGTATTCCAACACCTACAGTCGGTACGCCGAATGGAACTTCCTCGCTGGTAGCCACTATTCTTTTCATCGTGGTTACTGGCACGGTATGTTGTCCGTATTCTACCTGCGTATCTCGGCTGCCAGGTTCTGGTATGTATGAAAAGGCTTCTTGACTGGTAGCTTGTTCCTGCGTTATTGGTGGCCAGGATGGTTTTATTTCTCGATCCGGAATAGTCAGCGGAATCCGATTCCTGACCGTCCTTGGATTCTGAGGTTCATAGTCGTCAGTCCAATACTCAATGTGTTCTATTGACGCTTGCTCGGCCTCGACCTCGGCGCATGTTCGGCGATATAAGTTAGGGTCATTAGGGTCACCCATTTCTACACTTTCAGTGTCGGAACTATCGCTGATTGTTGTTCTCACTGTACGTACTGCTACTTCGTCTACAGGTTCTATTTCAGTAACAAAATCCCTATCAGCGATAATTCGTTAGGTTAGTTCATTCATACCCCTCTCTAGTACGGAAGCGTGTACTTGACATAGCTAGTCTCCTACATTAGGTACTGGGTCTAATGCCCTAAAACACGTCTTAGTCCTATTAATGTGCACGACATGCGCCATTCTTTCCGTATTAGAATGAATTCGTACACGCATGCACGGTGTAGTGATTCCTAATATTTCGCATGGCCCGCACCACCGAGTCGTGAGTTTTCTATATTTCCATGGTGTGGTATCGTGCCTATAAACCCGGACTAATTCTCCTGTTAGGTAGCGTGGTTCCCGTGCTCGCCTATCATACCTTAGCCGATTTAGTTCTTGGGCGGTTTTCATTAATTGGTATGCCCGCTCCCTAACAGAAGCCATCCAGCGCTGCGCGTTGGCTCTATAGGAGTGTGCCCCAGTATATCCAGTGGCTGCACTATGCGTGTCCTATTCTCCGGGCAACATAGGATAAAATCCATTCATTAGCAAAAATGGTGGGTACTTTGTTGCTGTGTGTACCGAAGAATTACAGGCCATTATACAAAACGGTAAGGATACATCCCATGAATGGCGACCATCTTGCGGTACACTTACTCGTAATAAATATAGTAATGTCCTATTAAATCTTTCAATCTCACCATTTGCTTGCGGGTGGTATGCTAGGCTCATGTGCCGAAATATCTGCATTTCTTGGCACAGTTCTTCGAACATGTGCGCGGTAAAAGCACCTCCTATATCAGAATACAACTCCATGGGAGCGCCGTAACTACTGACCACCTCATATAAGAATATATGGGCGGTTGTGTGAGCATCCTAGTGTCTTATTGTTACTGCGTTTACGAATTTCGTAAATTGATCTATGAAGGCAATAACATAACGGCTACCTGCCAGCGACCTAACGTGAATGTCAAGTATGTCAAGAATACACGATACATTGGTTGATTTGCCAACGGAACCCTGCCCAATCCGGTGGTTATCCGAGAAACCGGGTCCTTGGCAGATTGGCATAGAGTGCATCGCCTGATTCATTGTTGTGCGTGTTTGGGCATATCTTTCCAATAACAAAATTGTTTTAATTTTGGTAATAACGGATCGAGGCCAGGATGTCCTCCGTACAAGGTGTTATGTTCATGTTTGAGTACTTGCTGTACTAGTGTGATTGGGACGCACAATTTGTAATTTATGTCCCCTGATTGTAATTTGTGCATGTATAATACCTTGGTGTCCGCGGCTAGCTCGAAATAATGTGCTCGCATTTCTATTCTCAGCGCGCCTAACTCGGCCTTGGGCCGCGTTTTGTTATATAGATACCACCAAATTGGACCCAACTCTGGATCGCTTCGCTGGATGTATGCTAAGAGCCGTACTAGATTAAAATCTGGGAGGTCCGAAAAGACCGGCGGTAGTTAGATGTTTTCGTGGGTATCTTGCGCGTCCTCAATCCTGACGGGTGGTAATATTTCAGTTTCATAATGCATCATTAATTTCATGAGCCTATCGAATTCCTGCTCTGTCGGTAGTGTGGTTGCTCTTAAGCCCACGGTTTCTGATTCGGTTCGGTATGGCCTTTTAAATCTTCGAGCCTGGGGTCTGACTCCAGCACTCGAAATCGTTGTTGTGCGTATTGACATTACTGGTGTTTCTCCTGGATCCATCCTAATCGGGATAGCAATTAGCGGCGCTGCCTGTTGCGTCAGCGTTGCTGGGGTTACTGTAGTTAGAGCCCTGCGGGTAGAGCCGTTTTGCGTACCCGTAACCGCCCGTACCCGTGAAACTTTGCCTTTACCCGCCCGCGGGTACTCACGGGTACCCGTTATAATTGCATGAAGCCAACTACAATATGTGATGAATTATTATGTAGTCTAAAACAACACGATAATTACACTGGGATTGCGAACCGTTATATGTTTGGTTCTTTTTTAAAATATGCTTTCGAAAAAGTTTACCGTTTAACATAAAAACGGTTCCGTTTCGCCTTCCATCTATCTATAATTGGACAAAAAGCCAATCTATTTTAGCTATAAAAGTATTACTGTTATTATTATTATTATTTTTATTATTATTATTTTTATTATTATTATTTTTTATTATTATTATTATTTTTTTATTTTTATTATTTTTATTATTATTATTATTTTTATTATTATTATTATTATTAGTCGAATTCGGACATTTCAGAAAGTTGTTTTATAGATAATTGTATATTTGTAAAATTTCACGGGTACCCGCGGGTACCCGTGAAATCACGATGCCTACCCGCACCCGGCCGTACCCGTTATGTGTTTACCCATGCCCGCCCGTACCCGCGGGTACGCACGGATACGGGTATACCCGCGGATACGGGTACTACCCGCAGACCCCTAACTGTAGTTACTTGCGTGTGTGTAACTTGTTGCGATGGGATTGCTTCGGGGCTGGGTTGGCCTGGGGGAGCTATTGGGCTTCCGTTATAGGGGTTAGCGCGCCGGTAGCGAGCGGCGCCACGGTCCATGCTGGGTAATGAAAGTGGGATTGGTCCCATGCGCAATGATGGGCGAGGTCCTGTGGGTCTTCCTCGACCCATCATTAATATTTAGTAAGTATCTCCTTGTTCCTTACTTATGGATGGGTAGTATCTAGGATCTGGTGACAACGCATCGGCATTGCCGCTTTCTTTACCGGTCTATATTGTATTTCTAATCCCAAGAATTCTAACAACAACTCACTGCGCCATTGGGATAAACGCGAGTTCCTGGGTGGCTTGTCAAACAAGAATTTGAGCGGCTTATTGTCAGTCTCTACATGGAATTTGTGTCCTACAAGATAGTGTCGGAAATGTAGCAAGGCCCACCTAATTGGGAGAGCTTTGGCTTCTATTGCGGGATATCGGCGTTGATAATCTAGTAGAGCCTTACTTGCGTAGGCAATGGGCTTGAGGCCTGGGTTAGTTTTCTGCGATAGCACTTCGCCCATCGCTTATCCTGAAGCGTCTGTTTGTAAGATGAACGGCTGTGTGAAATCGGGGTGTACTAATACGGCTCGTCTAGTAGCGCTTGTTTCAATTTCTTAAATGCTTCTTCATATCTAGGTGTATTTAAATTCTGTGTCTTTGCGTTTTAGTTTATTCAACGGTTCACATATATCCAAACAATTTGGTATAAATTTGTGATAATACCTTACTAGTCCCAGGAAACGTTGAAGCTGCTTCAGCGTCTCCGGACGTTTAAATTCTTCGATTGCTATCGCCTTTTCTGGGTATGGTTTGACGCCCTCTGTGCTATTTATGTGTCCCATATATTTTAAACTGCCTCGACCAAAGTGACATTTTGGTGGTTTCAGCTTTAAATTTGTTTTTCGGAAACGGTCGAACACCCTAATTAGGTCCGCTAGATGTGCCTCAAACGTTGGGGAAAATATCAGTATGTCATCTATGTAGATTAAGCATTTTCCCACTCTAGTCCTTTCAAATCATGGACATGCAACGTTGAAAAGCTCCTGGAGACGAATTTTGTCCAAATGGCAAGACATTGTATTCGTACTGTCCATGTACCTTTACAAAAGATGTCTTATCTTTAGTTTCTCGGTCTAACTCTAGTTGCCAGAAACCCTTATTTAGATCTAAACTGGACATTAATTTAGTATTTCGGAGGCATCCTAAAATATCATCTATTCTAGGTAACGGATATGCATCTTGTTCTGCAACTGTGTTTACCTTCCGAAAGTCCGCACAGAGTCGGAGTGAACCATCACTCTTGGTTACATACACTATCGCCGATCCCCAAGGTGAGCTTGATGGTGATATCAGTCCCGCACCTAGCATGCTGTTTACTTCTTTTCTAAGCGGTTCACGTAAGGAGTGCGCTAGTCGATACAGTGCTTGCTTGATTGGCTTAGCATCTCCGGTCTCTTTGCGGTGCCTATGCTCAGTGTAACGCCCTAGGTCAAATCATGCGTGATGAAGACGTCTGCATTTTCAGCGATCGTGGTTTTCAATTGCTTTCGCTGAAACGGAGACAATAGGGTCTTGTCAAAGTCGATCTTACTTAAGACCGTCTGAGCTCTTTCATGGCATGGTCGGTTGACCTTTTTTCTGCCTCTATATGTTGGATGATACTTTAAGGGTGTGCTGTGATGTTATTTAATCGCCTGGCATTCTTATCTCGTACCGGATCAAATTTTTGTTTGTGTCTTTCAAGTATTGTACGGTGGGGTTAATCGTTGTTTCGATATGGCCTATTGTTTGCCCGGCGTAGATAGTGACCGGTGTGTTTCCGAAGTTAATTACTGCGATTGGTATGGTTCTTTGGATCCTTAACACTAATGCCTGTGCCATTGCGATATCGACCATTTCCGGTGCGGGCACGAACAGTGCTGGCCCTACGCCTGTTTCAGCTATTTCAGGGATTAAATTAATAAATGCTTCGGTGTTTGGTTCTATGGTGGTAAGCTTGCGACATAGTGGTGGGTCGTAACGTTCTAGGCCTGCAAAAGGTATCTTAGCCCCTTCCTCATCTACTGCTATTTGTAAGCAACGTTCTTTAAAATTTATAATGCATTTTGGCAATTGAGACATAAAATTTGTTCCTATAATGCAGTGATAAGGTACTGTTTTAGTGACGAAGAATTCTGTTTGTACCTTTATGGACCCGATCTACAAAGGCACGCTAATACTACCGTGAAGTGCTAATTCCTGTTTAGTGGCAGATACTATCCTAGTGGAGTCGTCAGGGCGCGGTTGGAGACCTAATTTATTAACCAAGTATCGCGATACGATGGAGAAGTCTGCACCGGTATCTATTAATGTAAGTACCGCTGTGCTGTATATAAAAGCATTGATTAGCAAGGGTGCGTCTATGTGATGTATTGCGTTGACCAGTCGTTGATAAGCTACTGTGCGATGTCCTCTACGTTGGTATCGCTCAGACACAGCGAATAGTTCAGTGGACTCTACTGGAACGACACTTTCGTCCTCGCTGGTAGCATTTATGCGAGCTGACCGACGTGGGCTCAGTGCTTGTAATTCGAGATGTTCTGTGGAAGCAGCTGGAGCCTAAACCGTTGGCCGAGGCGTGTTTGCAGTGCCATACTCGTTTTCGGCTTTGATACTTAATTCAAGTCGTTTTGGCTCCGTCCGGCCACATGGTCGTTGCTGCCACCAACTCTGTAGGCGTCCTTATATGCATTTAGGAAAGAAACCAGCTTTCTTTCTAAAGTAAATTATTGCCCCCATGCCAACAACTACCACCACAATGAGCATCCTTAGGTAAGGAGCCACTCCAGTTGCAGTGATACATGGGAAGTCGATTACCTCCTTCAGCTGCTATCGGCTATTTGCTGCACTTGAAGGTTTGTCGTTTTGGCATGTTCCAACGAACTCCAAGCTATCGGTTTGAGGGGTATATCCGGAAAGTCACGAACAGTGATGTTAGGTCCAATGTGTACGGTGGCTTCTTGCGCGTCTAGGGTGCTAGCCAGCATAAGTGGCCCGACCACGAGCTGTGTTAGTTACTATGCGACAGCCACAAAACCCCATTATCGGCGATGTCAATCGTTTCTCCTCGGGTCACGTGACTAAGATGTTTCTTCTCGGAGACGACGGCTTTGCGTTCAGCGGTTCGGATTAAGACTCCGTGTGCGGTAGTGTAGACGTCAGTATGGTTAGCCATTGGCCCCACCAATGCACTGTTCTTGCAGAGTTGACGCGCTTCCTCTGGAGCATCCTCACCCATGGTGATCCAGTCCAAGCAACGCGATGTATGGTCCGTTGCTAATGCATGTATTTCGCAGACGGCAATTCCTGGTCGCTAGTACTTCGTAACGTGCTCGTTCAACTCGGGTAGCGTAATCATTCACTGGTAATTTTATGTGAGCACGTTCCCGCCAACATTGTATATTCGAAAGTAGGGTCGGACGTCGTCCGACGTGACTAATGGAACTCGCAGTATAAATGCAAATTTAAATGATCCTAGATCGATATGCATTGGATAGATTTGCCCGAACTGGTAAGCCAGTGCGGGTTCGCATATTAGAATGGTCTGCGCTATCTGCAAGTTCTGTTGGAATAAGTTCTATAACGTGGATGCGTCCAGTACTTTCGGTGATAGTTGGCCGCTCATCTTGGCTTCCATGACGGCGTCAACCGATGATCGAAAGCTGGGGCGACACATGTGATTGACTAGCTCGCGGTGAACTTCAGTAACGTAGCGTTGCTCTTGGCACCTTACCTGGTCAATCATGGTGACCACCTCCTGCATTTCATGATGTAAGAATGAGTATTACTTCTAATTAGCGTGCGTTAGTTTCACGATCGCTCGCGAGTTGCCATAGCAACATTGCAGGTGTTTCTTATTTGTTTGGATAGCGCGAGTACTTGCTTATTTAAATCCTTCAGATGTACCGCATTAGTAAAAGCTACACCTACGCATAGAAATCCTGTTACTACGCCTGCGGTTCCAGCTAATGAGGCTTTAAATCGTTTCTCTCGAACCTTGGGTTCCTCACAAAGATGAGCATTCGCCTCGCAATATTCGCGCATTAGTGCCATATAATAATTAGTGTCTAGTACGCCTTGACTGGTGCTCCTTAATTCTCTTTCTAATTCTTGAAGTTTCTGTTGTAAATCCGGCACGGTACTACAATTTGGATTGGGATAGCAGTTCCCCAGTCATGGTTTACCCCTGGGAGTGTATACGCACCACGCCATACCGGTTGCTTGTCTACTAGGTTGCAGTCCATCTAAAGATAGCCGTAAGATTATTGGTAAAAAGGTAGATTGCGAAGCAGTTATTACTAAACCTTGCGGTTCGATCAGCTTGCCCACATGTTGATTTACCATGGCTCCTAAGCGTGCTACTTGGTCTGAAAATGGCGTAGCGATTGCGTGGATTTGCCCTAAATGGTGGAGGATCAGCAAAGCCATTTGTAATCCCATTAGTTTGGTTCCCTGTTTTAGCAATCCCACCGCAGCTCTGTCCTAATCCGTTTGAAGAAGATCGTACCGACCCAATCGGTGATGCCCAGTCACTTCTGTCAACGGTATTGTTGTGCCTATAACTGACATTTTCATTGTCCACGGCGAAGCTTAGCTCGGAGGTGAGATCGTCAGAGTCAAGTGATTCAATTGCGGGCATGTCGAGTTCGCGCCCGCTGGCGTCACTAAGTGCTGCACTCAACTCACTTTCAAATTCCTCTTCGTCAATGAATGTAACGTCAGCGTCATGGTCCGTGTTTGGAATTTCTTGGCCCTCATCTGTTGGGTCGCTCTGCCAGATGGCTTACGTAACCATAATGGTCGTAGGTACAATCGTTCTTCGCACTTTTGTTTGCTACTTACTTCTCTGAAAAGTGCGTTAGCCATTATAGCGTATACGATATGATGTATTGACAGCACCAGAACTTTTGGTCCGGATTCGTCGAATTCTGCAACTAGGTTATTCAACAGGTAGGGTGCGCTTATTATGGTTTCTAAAAACTCCAAGTTGGCTTCCCTATACGCTATCAGTTCATAAGCCGTGTGCAATCCCTGTGTGCTACTTCGTTCTGTCCCATTTCTCCTAATTGTCCCATAGTCGGCGGTCAGGTTCCCAGTGTAATCCCATTCGCCATGATAAGTGGTGAACGGGCACTCCTTCCTGGGCATGAAGTATAAATTGTGTTGTTCTTCACATACAATACATGTTTGGAGAATAGGAACTTGAGATCGATACACCTCAGCAATTGCTTGTGCGATGCTCATTGAGTTGATAACTCGGGCAACGATTTCCAAGAGTCCCTCCAGGTGTTTCAACATACAACTACTGACGCGTATCCCAGGCATAGTATATAGAAACGGATATGTGAACCCTAACAGCCCTGACAAAACGGCAGCGACATCGGTCGACTAAGGCCGTCTCAGCTACTCGGATCCTGAGCAACTGATGGGCATGGCATATCCGCTCCGACACAGCTATGACCTTCCGGTAAAATAGCGCTCTTTCTGGTATCCGATCTTCTCCGAAACGCAGCTTAGGTAGTGCAAGCGTGTAGTGGGGAAATTTTCCATGACATTCCGGTTTGACTGCAGGCAAGAATTCTGAATCCGATCCCAGCAGCGCTAATTGTTCCTCGTCGGGTAATCCTTGCAAAATCAGGGGCTCTACTGTTTCGCTGGTGTTATCTGATGCGTGCAATTTCCTTAGTATGATATCTAATCGCTGCCGTTTATTTGTCCGTATTCGCCTTTGATCCAATCCGTACTTAGGTTCCACCACGTCTGTGCCTATGTTGTTAATCGCGGGACCCGCTACTAACTCGGCCGATACGTTGGTACACTTCCCAACGATTCAGGTTGTTTTAATGCTTGTTCGATTACTTCCATCAAGTCAACCGGCGATCCGATTGGATTGAATCCGATTCTACGGGCGTCTTCCATACTTAATTACATGTTATAATTCCTGTTTTATTCTCCTGCTGCTGGCTATGCATTGCGTTTATCTTCTCTACCACCTTGTTTACTCTGGGCGCTATTATCACAACTTTCGGGCTTTTACTGGTTACTATTGGTTCCTCCTTATCAGCATTATTTTTCCCTAAGTTATGCGTGATTCACAGATAAATGCGTGCACGAACTGCACACCGTAAGGTGCTGCAACAACCATATGTTAAGCAAAAGTCATTCTCAAGTCATTAGTTTATTATATCCAATGTGTTCTCAATATAACAACTTAAAATATTGCTGCGTTATTATTCAAATTCATTGCACAATAGCAGGACCTTTAAACGTTTGTTTCACCAAAAGCCAGTTTTCCTATTGTAGCAGCAATATAATGCTTTCACATATTGTTGCGACAGTTCTTAAGTTGCAGCATTTAGGTGTATGAAATTATCTGTTATAGCAACAATAACTCTACTTTGATAAGTATTGTTAAAACAATATCGCTTCTTCGTTTATTGTCATCACGATTGAACGAGTCACGATATTCTAACAGTTATTGGTATGCAGTAAAATTTAATTAATTTTCAAGACATATCCGTACGTCTAATCCTAGTTCTTCACTTATACGACATACGTGCCGAAGCTGATGTTCAGTTGGCTATCACCCTCCCACTCTAGCCCCTGGCTTACCCTCTCCCTGAGGCCGTGGCGTAGTCCCCTAAGGGTACTACCCTAACCACTCCTAAAGCTCGGTACTTCTCCGCTCAGTGCAGGCGCGCATATTTTAGAAATTTTAGCAAAAATATAGTGAGAAAATTTGCAAAAACGGGGGTAAAATTGCGTCTTCAGCAAATATGGGAGTAAAAATGCTAAACGATTATTTAATCAAAAATTTGGGCAGTGGTTCCGCTGGCCTTCAATTCTGTTTCTATCAGTCCAAATCGACGCCTATATACTCGTATCAATCAAAAATGCTCGAAATTACTTATTCTGCAAAATAATATTTAAGTTCGAAAGTTCCGA
The DNA here is from genome assembly GCA_030248225.1 of Trileptium ribeirensis. NCBI lineage: Eukaryota > Metazoa > Nematoda > Enoplea > Enoplida > Thoracostomopsidae > Trileptium > Trileptium ribeirensis. Next base: position 55,959 of record JASANE010000809.1, read on the forward strand.
CTTAAGAACGTTTAAACAATCTGCACATTATTATACATGACAAGTGCAAAAACTCCAATGGCTTTATTAATGCTTGCTTATTGCTACATCTATGTCAATCTCTGGCTATTGCCATCTCTGGCCCTGATAAAAGTGTACAAACAACGCTCTCTTCATGATCATCGTTTATATGTAAAAAAGTTCAAAAACATTAAAGAACGGCCTGAAATATAAAGCTCCTGGAAACACAAGATGTCACAGGAGATTAGAACGTTATTTACCAAAATTTGACATAAAATGGTTAATTTGTTGCCACTAACTGTAAGACATACTCCGTTTTAAACAAGATGTACTGTTGAGTTCATAGGTCTTGGTCATACATGTTCATATGAGACGGTACAGGTGTTGCTTCCATGATGCGGTATTTTTTTATATTTATTTTAACAAGTTATTGCCAATACCAACGTCTTGTAGCGTACGATAAGTTTTGATCGTGTTTGAAAATTGCAGTGCTTTAGAAGTTAAACTGCATTATTTCCGACTAGTCGGAAATGATCATTCATAACTTATTCCGACACAAAATATTATATAGTCTATTACCCGATGAAAAATTCAATTATATATTTTTGAGCTGCATGATTTATTGTACAGCAGCTGTCAATGTAGGGTTCCACTTATTTCTGCTATAATGGTTGTCGTTTTCAGTCGTATTTATGTGACTTATGTGTGTAAACTATTAAAATGTTAAAATAATAAATCTAACTACAAACCAACTAACACCGATTCATACAATACGAGAAAATTAGAATTAATGTTAGAAGATTATTTTATAATAAGATTTTAATTGTTCGATTTTAAGAAAATATTTACAATATTTTCTGTGTCGTTAATACACCAAAGCGCTGAATGAATGGTAAATGCTGGTATATGTCACTGTGCAATGTAATGCAGTTAGATTGTACCTATTCCTGTGCAAGTTCGTAAATTTTGAATATTATTCTTTCGGGTGTGACAGCCTATACCTGAAATATATTGTGAACCGGACACGTTCTATGTCATATATTTGCTGTTATATAAGTCTCGCTACAGCTCTATCAAAATGGCAAATATAAATATTCGATATTTTTGCCGAAACTCAAGAAAAATCCATTAGTTTTAGACCTAAGTTTATATTTAAAATAGTATTGTTTAAATTAATACATTCGATTCATCGATATGTACTATCATTTCCAAGCTTACGAAATCACATCCTCCCGTAAGCAAAACGTTGCGACACATGCTTATGACAATTATTCCATCTATTCAGAGCACCGCAAATATTTTGCCATTGAAGAATTTAACCCGATATGTATGGCGTTGTGCTGCTTGTTTAGAAGTAGTTACGTCGAAACTTTTGAAGTTGGACATTATGTGAAAGCAAAGTAATTTCGAGCATTTTGGATTGCTACGAGAATATTAGCGTCGAAAGAAACAGTGGATTTGGATTGACCAAAACAAAATGGATAGCTAGCGGAAACACTGCACAGTTTTTGATTGAATAATCGTGTAGCTCAGCAAAGGACCCTAGGTTAAACGTACAGATATACTTTGAAAATTAATTTAAATTTACTGCATACCGATAACTGCGACGAAGAAGCCATATTGCTGTTGCAGAAATATGTATCAACATACACTTATAACCAGAGAAACAATTTTATGTCCAAACATGTTGCGACCTAACTATTGTCGCAACATGCGTGACAGCATTATATTGCTGCTACAATAACAAAGCTGGCTTTCGGTGAAGCAAAAGTTTCACGGTTCTGTTGTGCAATAAAATTGTATAATATCGTAGCAGCAATATTTTAAGTTTTTATATTGAGAACACTATGGATATAACAAAACTAATGCCTTGGCAATGACTTTCGTTTAATATATTGTCGTTGCAATAGCTGACGAAGTGCAGTTCGTGCACGCACTTCTCTGTGAATCATGCATTAGTAGAGTCCATTTTATTACCACTGGGTTCCATGACATCACATATGCTAGCTCAATTATCATGATTTTCTGTGCTTGCAATGTTTTCGGCACTTGGCTCGGCATTGTCTCCGTGTAGCCCTAAACCCTTTTCACACTCGAGTCGAACAGCTTTCCCTCCCGGTCCTACACGTGACGCAAACGTACCGGCTCCGACCCGATCGCAGTCGGGCACACACATACTCACCTGCCTGGTGGGTAGATTGATCAACGACAAATAAAGGCCACGATCCCTGACCTGATCAGATCTGGTGGCACCTACACTTACGGACCAAACTCTATTCGACTTAGGTCCTACATAAGAATTATAATTTTGAACGGAGCTGGGGCAATCAGGACAGCTCACTTCCCGACGCCTCCCTTCTCCTGGCTAGTGTCATCTACGGTCTTCCCCGGCCTCTAAAGACACTAGTGTACACATACGCTTTCGAATTTTGAACGGAGCTACGACAATCGGACTGACGCGTTTTCCGAAGGTCTCCATCACACCTGACCAGTGTTCTTTACGGTCTTCGCCCGGTCGGTTGAAAAGCTACAGGGGCCTCACACGGCCACCCTAAATCGGTGGAAGTCAGCTTATGCGGCGTTTACGTTATAAAACGCCCGCCATGTGGAAGATTTGTCCACGTGTGGTCATGACCACACTATGGTGCATGGTACTCGGACGGGCATACAGTGCAGCACAAGTTATGGTGTCGCTGACACCATGTATATTACACTATGGTGTCTTCGACACCCTATGTTTAAATACTTATTTAAAAAGGCGGGAAAACTAGCTAACTGAAATTTCAAATGATTTGCGCTAATTGATTGTAACCCATAAACCATTCCGTTGAAATATTTACATAGGAAGTGCGCGGACAGAAGTTAAACCGTACAAACGCCATACAACGGAAAAAACGTCAACTCATCTTCTCAAAAGACTTTCATCGAAGTTAGCGAGAAGTTAATGGTGTCCATGACACCATGTATAAATGCTGATGGTGTCCGAAACACTATATAGAATTGCTTAGAATACAGTGTTGGTGTTCTGTACACTATATCGTTAACGGTGTTAGGCAGGCTGTACGTGGACAAAACTTCCACATGGCGGGCAACTTATAACGTAAACGCCGCATTAGTTCCATTGAATGCATCCGCTGGGTTCTTTAGTTCATTTAGCTGCCCTGGTTCTCAGTTCCGTCCCATTAGGTTCCTTGGTGTTCTATTCCTTCCGCTAGGATCCGCTAGATTAGGTTCCATTAGGTCCTCAGTATCCGCTAGTTGTGAAATTCTATTATTATGCTCCTTTAGGTTCATCACTTCCTCTGCAAGTTCTTCTGGTTCCGCGCTTATAACAACCCTTGAATCAGCAACCTCAGCAACATCATACATACAATTACACCATACTACACACATACAATTTTGAATAAGGCTAAGACTTTCGTCTCCATCGTCCTCGACCATTAACTGGGCTTCAGGAAAATTCACGGGTTCACCAGGTGTAACCGTGCCGGAGTTAGAGCCATTGCCAGACACGCTACTCCTATTAATCGGCCCCCGAAGTCCGAACGGCGTCTCTCTAGGTTCCATTCCATTAGGTTCATTAGGTTTTCCATCCATTAGGTTCTTAGGTTCCACTTCCGCTAGTCCTTTAGGTTTGATCCGATATGCAATGCCACGTCCCAGCGTTGAGGTTATTACCAGACACGGATGCCCTATTAATCGTCCCCCGATGTCCGAACGGCCATCTCCCATATTTATCACTCGGTATATCAGGTACATTAGGTTGCTTTGGTTGATTAGGTTCCTCAACTCCTCCTCCCCCCTCACACTCCTCTCGGTACCTCGGTACTCATCATCTCCTTGCGCTGACTTCCTATCGGGATATACACATATATAGGTTGGCCAACCGTTGTTCACAGAGCCTCGGGTCACACCCTGCGCGCCAGGTCTTGGAAACGATAAAGCCGAGTGCCGTTGGGGTTTTGATTTCTTTTGTATTTCCTTACGCCCTACTTCTCCGTCATCCGCTAATTCATCCCCGCATGCAATTGGTTCTTCGTTACCACGCCACGACCCGATCGCTTGTGACATTAGCATTGGTGTGTTTCTATTTGTTTTGTAACAGGTTTACTTGGTACCAGGTTGGTTCCAGATCAAATTCATTTGCGCACTCGTGTTCCGAGTCAGCGTTGGTGTCATAATGCTCATACGCTGTTCCATCATCGGTGATCATTGTATTTATTTGTGCTGATCGCGTGCCTCAATCAGCTCCTGCGCGCTCCTCTAGCGTTGACATTTCATGTCACATGACATCGAGGAGCACAGTGTGCCAGCTCAGGATCTGCTGCTCTGGTCACTGAAATTACGCCTGCATTACGGCGATCAACTCGATCATTGTTATTTATTGGTGCTTGCGCAGGTCTATTTTTGAGGCACTGCTCTTAATTGATTTGCATTATTCCAACTTTACTAAGGCGTGCGCGGTCGAAACGGTACTGCTTCTGCCGACAATGGTTGGGGCGGTCCGGCATATTGTTTATTGAATGTTGGGTTATACCCGTCGTTTCGTTGGTTGTAACCATTTGTAGTTAGTCCCTGAGATCTGTTATAATATTCGGTCTGACCGTCATTTCCATATGTATAGTTTGTAGGCTCGGTTCGATAATACCCTTGCTACCCTTTGCCATGTATCCCCGCTGATTATTCCAGTCTTCGCGCCGCGAATATCGCCCTCCTCCTCTATGTTTTACTATCCGATACCGTGGGCGATTGTCTGTACTGTGGAGGGGCGTTGTTATATTGTGGCGGTATACTAGGGTATCCACTAGTAATCGGCGGCGGTGAGTTTTGTATGTAAGGCGAGCGCTGCCCGGGTAGCTAATCGCGTGTACTCATTTTGCAATGGATCATATATGTTCATTTGAAAGTACGGGCATTACCGCGCGAAATGTCGTAGTAAGGCTGACACCGGAAGCATTGGTTTCCTACTGGTGCTGCCCGGTGGTATTGCATTTGCGCTGACCTGTGGTAGCCCATTACTCTGCATCATGGCGTTTATTTTATGCTGTTCGGTTCGTTTGTCTAGCAGATCAATGAGCCGGGCAATAGTGGCACCGGTACCGGCTGTGGTACGCTTGTTTTCATCTAGTGCCACGTATTTGGTCAACTAGTTGGTTATTTTCACCCCCTGAGTCATATAGTTAACTGTTTTAGACCGGCTACTTTTGCGAATCGGTACTCCGATTACCTCCATCTGGGACGCAACGAGGGCGTCCTCCTTATACTTAAGCTTATCCATCATGTGTTTGAAAGATGGATTAGTTTTCCCTATTACGCCACATTTCAGCTCCTTCCTCAGTTCTTGTGG
>JASANE010000811.1:0-14810 GCA_030248225.1 Trileptium ribeirensis
CAGGGAGTAACCGGAATTCCGGTTCCGGTTCCGGTTCCGGCGAAAATCGTGTTCCGGTTCCGGTTCCGGCAAAGGGCAAAACACATACCGGAACCGAATTCCGGTTTAAAAATTTTGTTTGAAATTTTCTACGTTTTTGCTTCATCCTGTAATCCAAACATATGTAATATATCTTATACAATGATCAAGCTCCAATACAACCAAGCAAAAGAAAAGATTAACTAACCAATTTGCCGTGTGAAACGTAAGTAGGGCACATAATTTGAGCAGGAATTTTTCATAATAACCTGCAGGAGTTTGTTAAATCAAGGCCAGGTCGATGCTTGTAGCAGCTATTTTACACATCCAGAAGTCTGTGGGATACGTTTGACTTAAACCGGTCCAACTCGGTAACAGAGTATGGCTTACGCAGAAGTACTTAGGGTAATGCTTGGCTAACATAAATTGTGTCAAGCACCGGCCAGTGCGCTTGTAAATTTGGTAAATCAGTCTAAATTGAAGTAAACTAACGTTATCTGCAACGCAGCTAAAAATTGCTTTCTTGGCAGTGAACTGTATTTATTGAAACTGTGCGAGCAGCATCACAGTGTGTCTCATTTATAGCTTCTGATTAGAAAGTTATCATCATTATGATCTAACTGACGGGCACTGTTTGTCCAACGCTAGTCTAAACAGTGTCTCTGACCTCTGATCAGAAAATTACCGTCTATCTATTATTTTCTCTTAGAATCATATAAACCAATAATTTTAAGTTTCCTACAGAAGAACATGCAACAAACGTATGTGTAGTAAAGGGAGGCGACTAGAGACAGAGCGAAAGTGTGTATTCTACGCTCCAAGCTTTGTAAGCACATTCGATTTGACGCAGTATATGCAATGGTGTATAGTGGAAGACATTTTTTGCTCTGAATGTCCAAAAACCGATATATTTGATCGATAAATAAACATTATTAGCTTCCTCAGTCTCTTTAAAGTTTCAGAAAGGCAATAATACCATCGCAATACATTAAGTTTAATGTAAAAGTTACTTTTTAATGCGTTTTAAATCCACTATACCTTCATTTCTTCCATCATCTGTTTTACTATATATAAATTTCGAAGACCAAGTTCCGGTTCCGGTTCCGGATCCGGTTTAAATGGACGGTTCCGGTTGCTGGTTCCGGTTCCGGTAAATTTCGGTTCCGGTTATTCCCTGCTTACCGGGAACGAAGTATGATATAGTATACCCCATCAGAGGGAAATAATAAATTCAGGAGAATTGTATTATTTAAATCAAAGGCAAGGGGATTTGTAAATTTGTAAATTCCGACCCGTGTTTAGGAAGTAATAATCCCCGAAATAGGAGTAAAATGGGGTGGTTACCCAAGGTGTGGCCGTGTGCCATTCCGCTTGGGAAGCATAACCACAACCCCCTTAGGGAAAGTTTTGAAAATGGAATTAATCTTGGTATTTGGTTGAAAATACTAAATATGTGGAATTGTACCCTATAACTTGTAGGTTATAATTAGGGGGTCCTATAACCCTAATTTAGGAAAATAAAGATTCCCCATGCCCAGAATAGTAGAAAATGTCCTAACAATCGAGGTTATAAGAGTCGCCCCTCTGGGAGAATCATTATCTCCCCTAGGGAGGTATATTAGTTGATTACAATTTTAGGGATAGGGTTCAATTTAGTAATATAGGGTTTCTTGGAGAGAATAAATACAAGGTTGGACCTGCCCAAAAGACATACAAGGTTAACATATAAGAGTGTAGGTGGTATTGGCTTAAAGAATTAAGTCTTGAATACAATATCAGTGGCATAGGATAACTTGTTATACAAATTTCGGCCGGAGTCAGCCCCGTGGAGTGAGAATTGAGCGAGATTCGTATAATAAAGGGTAACTTCTTGAGAATCCTGGGTGAGTGAGAAGGGAATGGCATTCGGACGACCTGTCTTTAAATTCTTTCATTCGTTCCTCAAAGTTTCCTAACAACATTCCATTCGGGTGTTGGAAGACGAGGAGAAAAATTTCCAACAGGGTTGTTTGCGTTCGTAACAACCTAGTTATAAAGTAACCCTCGTTACATCTTGGATGTGCGTTACATAAGAAGGGAGTTACTAAACATATTAAATCTAAGATCCTAGGTTAAAGTAACTAAATAGAACATACGGAGTAGGGATGCACCGGGGCTTAGCCCCGGGCCGGGGCAACGTCGAAGCCCCGGCCCCGGTAAAGGTAAAATTTAAGTGCGGGGCGGGGCTACTGTTTCAGAAAAATATATTTGTGTTACCAAACTAGTAGAACAGATAAACAATCTTGAGCTTTAGCTGAAGATATAATGCTTGCTACTAACTAGGACAGTGCAAATTCCACAGCACCCTCCTGAAACTGCAAACTTTAGCTCATAACGTACAGTTTATTAAACTAATAAGCTAAAATGTTGAAACGATTCGTGTTGGGTTTTTTATATTTCAACAAGATTATTACGTATACGGACAAAATTCGGCTATGGTTTTTTAAGAATAGCGATACAACAATGATTTGGTCATTGAAATATTCGCATATATGCCGACGAGGCATACATGCCAGCGAGGTAGCACCCCACCCCCTCCGCGAGAGGTAACCCCCGGTAGCCGGCGAAATTTTTCTGGGGTGGGAGAAGTTGGTACGGTAGAGAGGAGCTTTTTTGGTCGCCGGCGTCATATTTTCGGCTATGAGTTCACCTCACTCCGCGGGGGTGGGGCTCCGGATTCCCAGGAAATATTTTACTCCCTCCCACGTCCTTGTCGGGATGTATGCATATGTGGTATATCTGCTCTATATGCGCTGGAAAACGGAACACAGTACTTTTCGGCCAGCCCTGGTCCCGGTCCAGGCCCCAGCCGAGGGAAGCTTAGCCCCTGCTTCAGCCCGGCCACGGTAGGCTAGACCCGGCCCCGGTATAATTCTTGCCCCAGTGCAACAGTAAAACGAAGCATCTGTGTTCGCGATATTCTGTATCATTCTCATAAGAGAACTAATAAAATAAGAGAACCTAAACCATATTATGTCGTGCCGAAAAGTCTCGTTATTTGGCGCTGCGGAGCGGAAGTTAAGCGTAAACGACCTATCTCGAACAGAACTAAACTAAAATCAGAAACTTGAGCTAATATTAAGTTAACTAAAGAGAAAAACAAGTGCTGATTTATGCAAATTAGCACGGAAACAAGGAAGAAAAGCGAACACAAAAGAAAAACCAAACCCACGGACGTAGAAAAGAGAGAGAAGTATAATAAAGAATTTGGTTACCAAACAGGGTTTTTAGAAATTTTTGGGGTTTTGTGGCGGGTTTGAACCGGAAATCCCTTTTATAGCCTGGTAAACCCCTAACAATCTTGACCTACTTCCTTCTCCGCTAGCTAAATAATTACCTTGCATTTTTCAAATAAGCGTCATATTTTCCTTCTAGTTTTAGCGTTCCTATACTTAACACGCTGTAATTTAACTTTTGAAATTGTGCTTAACTTTTGAAATTTAGTTGTGCGCTCTGTGTTTGCCTAAGTTTTGTACACGAACCGTTGTCCACATACGTTAAAATTTTTGAAAATCAAGTGTATCGGTGTAAAATCATGATTCCTAGCGATTTTATATATCTATAATTAGCCAATTTAGCTACAGAAATGCATAAATTAATAATTTTTGTCGCCTGCTTGATAATTGGTTGCGCAAAGAATTAACAATAGGATTATTAATATGTTGGCCTTGTTTTTGCTGTCATGTTTGCTTTAAATTTGTTCGATAATCTTAATTTAAATGCCAGTGCCTAAAATTTAGCAAAAGCGACGAAGTTTTAAAATATATTATTAATTCGATCACATGGTTATTTTTGTACCAAAGCTGTGCCTATACAAATATGTTGTTTGTTTAGCAAATCAAATGTCAATGTGTCTACTCAACTCATAAGAGATATACAGGGTTGTCAGAAATCGATGGTGGGCCCCTTCCCTGATTTTACCCACCCCCCCCCCCAATCCAAGGAGGGCCGAAATCAATATAGAAGAAGAACAGAAGAAGGAAATGAGGGCTTCAGTTAAGCTTCATGAGCGATCATTTCCACCCCTCTCCGTTTATTTACAAAAAGCAAAATAAACAGACAGCAAAACAAATCTTGCTATAAAACATACAAAATGTAAACGAACAGAGAAGGGGGACTTTCACGTACTATAATTTGACCTAGACGTCTTCATTACCAGGCATATAGGGGCGACATGCCTCTTACAATTATGCCTAAAAACAATAAAAGTAAGCTTAGCTAACTAGCTTAAATTGCGGGAGTACTTTAAAAGATGCGAGAAATCAACAGAATTTATGCGGCTACGAAATAATTTGCTGTTACTAGCTAATACAACCGGTAGCAAAAAGCTTTATATTAGAGTACTTAATAACGTTTGGTAAGTCATTAATATACAAAACAAAAAGAAGTGGCCCAAGAACGGAGCCCTGTGGAACACCACTCATAACATAGCAACAAGAATATTATAAAGATCCATGTCAAATCCATCAGAGAACAGAGTAAAAACGATAAAACGCCATTAGGATGAACGCACTAGTCACTTGGAATCTGTCATGAAGATAACAAACAGGTTAGACGTCCAGTAGGAAATAACCCGCATATCCAGCATTTTGGTTTTCATTCGGAAACTTGCAGGCATGGGCGTCCTGTCCACCACCTCTTTACAAAGATATATAAACAAAGTGAAGATCCCTTGGATCAGCTTTCAGATGTCAATAAGTGTGCCCATTTTGTGATAGAACTCGGGCTGGGTAAATCGAGAGTATCTAATTTTGGCCTATGTCCACAAGCTTGGGGAAAAGGAAGGAATTCTATACAAATGGGGTTCTGCGAGAAATGGGGGAAAGGCGGGTCAGCGTTACTACCTGTTAAGAGTTGACGGTTGGCCCTATCTAGGGAGACCTCCATACCGCTAGAAACGTTTGCCAGCACAGGGGCCAAGTGGAACATGCTGGTAAACCGGTGCCTACTAAGCTAACCGGTTCCCTTAGGCCAACTGACGGTCATTGGGGAGCTACGAAAGCCGGTGTCGTCCGGGCGCCACAGCGGGGCATGGTGGTGCAGCCGCGATTCCTTTGGAAAAGAACTGGTCCTAGTAGCATCGACTGTCAAACCCGACTTTGCTTTTGTCACGATGCTTTCAGCTGAACCCCCATAACTTTTAAGCCGCGACCACTACGTTTTACTATTCGTATCTAAAGAAATGCCCTAAAGGCTACATACTGCTTAAAAACGTTAATTGTATATATAAAAAAGAAATAACTTAAAAATTTGTGTGAAAATGCCGTTAGAACAAAATTCCATTATACTAAGCACAACACTAAATAAAATATTTCAAATGACGGTTGTGCCGGACGCTCCGTTATAACGCAGAGCCTAGCTAAACTCCCTGTTTGTCATAAGACTAGCAAGGCCAAAAATGTACCATAGTAGTCCAGCTAAGCTATAGCTCATCCGAACTGGTTGAGTTGAACGCGTGATATAATTACGCCCTGGAGCGCGTATGTTATCGTAAATGATGCATAACGTTCAGGCTCTCATATAGCATGTCAAGAGCAGCATAGGATGCATTTTGGTTCCGCCGCTAAACGTTATATTGGCAACCTCAAGCATCATTCAGCTTGAATCTTATTACACTACATGCCATAAATTATCTCCATTAAAATCATGTGAGGAACTTCGTTCTAGGTAAAGAACTGTTTTATTGTGAGGAGCATTATTGTTTGTTTCCATAACATCGTCGATTCAGCAAACAGAAGTTTGAATATTTCGTTTCAGAGCAGGAGAAACCAATAATTTTATTTTTGATGATTATTAAGATATAATAATCGTATGTCTAGTAACTCGTCGAGATAGAAAAAAACAGAGGAATTTCCTTGTTTTGGCGAGAGCAGCTTCAGCGTGAAGCAGTTTATGCAAAAATAGAATTTATTTATGTAATTTAATTAATAGCGAGCCTTAGAAGGAAAGATAAATCTGACTTGAGTGGGCGAGGCCGATTGCGAGCCTTGGCGCGGTATCCTCCCTCACGCCCTCCTATCTGTACCTATGGCTGTAGTAGTTAATGTTTTGTAATAAGAATTTCATTTGGACCTAGTCATAGAGGTTTGACTACGTACTGGTGTCATCGCAGAAAACTCATGTAAAAAGCTCTATCCACGAGCTGACTCCCCTTGACTTTAAAATGCACTAAAAACGTGTTTTAAATTTTATACAATTTCTACCCTATCGATGGCTCATTACAAGTCGAAAAGTTAGTCTTCTGAAATTTGATTTTGGCTATATTTTATTTTCATTGTTGTTGTTCCTTCGGTCAAGTTTATATCCTAATTTGCCAATAAATCTGCTAGCTAGTAAGCAAATGGGAAATGTTTTGTTTGGTTGCTGTAGGAGGTTTCTAAGCTAAGTGGGAAGTTATAGACCGAAAACAACACCAAATCTTATGTTTAGGTTATTTCCGGTTCCTAAGCCCGGTTATTTCCGGTCCCTGGCTAGGCGTGTCTCCCTCATTCTACATTATTGGTAAATGTTGTACCCTATCCCCATTTTTAGTTCTGTTCGTGAGTTATATTATCCAAATACTGGCGTTTGGTATAAGTGTAAGGGGTTTACTAGGCTACCAGGGGGTTTCCGGTCCAAACCCGTCCCAAATCCCCAAAACACGGGCTGGATCACCAAATTCTTTATTATATCCCTCCCTCCCTTATACGTGTGTGGTTTTTATTTTCTTTTGTTTTCGAGCTTGTTCTTTTAATTTAGTGCGGATTTGCATAAATCAGCACTTGTTTTTCTTATTAGCTAACTCAGTGTTAGCTTAAGTTTTAACCTTAATTCAGTCTAGGTTGAGCTGTCGTAGGCGAAGGTGGTTTTCTTCAGCGCTGCTCTCCATTTATACAGCTTGCATTATTAGCATTTACGATTTAGTCTTATTTCTTTTTCTTCGAACTGGTGGTTATCTAAGCGAAGTATTGCGTTCTCGTTATAATGCGAATTATGTTTTATTAGTTACATGTCACATGCTTACCTAGCTAATAGGCTGACTTGTTTTGAAAACTAAACCAGGATTACGAGTTTTATGGACCGATGGATGAATGTCAATCGTAAGTGAAAACCGGGTCTGCGCATCTAGTTATGGTAACAGCAAAGAGTCTAACCCAACTGGAGAATAATTAACGTTGAGCGAAAAGTATACGACACAAATAGGTATTGAGTAAATTTTTAATTTACTTTATTCCTACTATATTTCCCAATTACAATTGAGAGAGCAAAAGCTTAACATAATTATAACCTTATTGGAAATAACACGCGCTTAGCTGATCCATCCGGCAGCGGTAACGTAAACATAAGGAAATTGATTAGCCTAAATCTAAGGAAAAGGATAGGGTAATTAAATTAACGTACGAGTCGATCCGTCCGGTGGCTACGTACCAACCCAAAAGGGAAAGTAATAAATATCAATTACTCAGGATCTAGCAGTGATTCGTCCGGCACTGGTAGCTCTAAGGAAACTTAGTAGCGCAATTCTAAGGAACAGGTTAAGGTACTCAGATAAACGTGCGAGTCGATCCGTCCGGCGACTACGTACCAACCTCAAAAAAGGTAAGCATAAGGAAGTATTAGGGTAAATCTAAGGCAAAGGTTAAGTTACTCAAATAGGCGTGCGTACCGATCCGTCCGTCGGTCTCGTACAAACCTCACAAGAGGACTTGGTAATACATACCCTACATTCAAATAACAAATAACTTACTCAGAATAATTGTGCGCTCACACATGAGACTGAGTAATAACAAGGCTCATTCAACAAAAAGCAAAGTGAAACGGATCGAGTCTAAACCAAATTCTAACGGTATTTTACAACTGCGTAGCGAAATTCTTCGTACTCGTCAAGCCTAAAGTTACTCAAAAGCGAAATTATCTGAGTAAAACTCTAGTTGTGCTTTCCGACACGAGTGGTAAAAGCGTTCATATTTAACCAGGTGTAGGTGGCTACTTGGAGCGTGCTAAATCACGGGAACCGAATCGGTGTGCAATAATTATTGGCGTGTTACACCAACTATTGAATAAACATTCTAACTTCGGCTGTGTTACTTGACCATATCGGAATCAAACCCTGACCTAATCGAAATAGTCACGCCGCAACGCCAAATAGAATAAGGCACGGAAAATAAAGTAAACGCGCGCCAAGGAAAGACATTACAATTCCCCACCGGCATACTACTGGCCACGCGTACGGACCTCACATCTTCAAGTGAAGAATCCCGTCCCAATTTAATAATCCGATAGCCGTCATAATAAATCATTGTCCACCCCTACCCCCATTCAAAAGTCAATAAAATAACAATAGGAAAAGCACTCTTGTTGCGAGACAACAACGCAGGCGATGTTGACTTAAAGAATTAAGCCCGGAACAAAATAAAACCTGAGTGGCGTAAGATAATTTATTAGAACATAGATGCAAAAATTTAGGCCCGAGTTAGCCCTTTGGGGTGAGAACGTGAGCGAGATTAGTAAAATAGCGGGAAGCGTCTTGAGAATTCGTGCGAGTGAAAATTGAAAGTGAGATCTTAAGATCTTTCAGTAATTCCTCAAGGTCACCTGTCAGTATTCCGGTCGGGTGTTAGAGGACGCGGAGAAAAATTTCAACTAGGGTGTCTGCGTCCGCAACAACCTAGTCGTCCAGTTTTCGTCTGCGTCTACGACGTTCGTGGCAATATAACCCCATAAATTCCGGTCGGGTGTTCGAGTAATAAAATAAGGCGTATTACCAATATTAGATCTAAGGTCCTAAGTTGAGGTAAATAGAATGGTTCATTCGCGGTTACGATACTTCGTGGAAAGCTCACTAGAAATTTAATAAAGTAGTAAATAACTTCAACCCAAAAGTACTAGAACGGGAGAGAAATTCAGAAGAAGGACACAATTAGGATAGCACGAAAAACGAACTAAAATATCAGTGGCCAGAGATAAACGCAAACCAAAAAGAATTGCATAATAAGTTGGTGTGCCACGTAGTATAATTCTTTTAACAAAAATAAATATTTTTTCTCGTGCATTTGGTGTCGAGTATTGTGAAGCACGAGTGCACAACCATAGTCACGCAACCGCGCTAGACATGAATTACGCTAAAAAGAATGCGTGCCAACATTTGCTGTCCCACTGGCATACTACTGATCACACCTAGGACAACACAATCTTCGTTGACGAATCCCTTCCCCCTTTATTGTACCGATAGCCAACATAAAATCATACTTCCACTCCAACCCCCTCCCACCATTTAAACTGAAAAAATAACAGTTGCGTGTTTTTGATTAGAGTGTAGCGATTGTTATATATTTTTCATTCAGGCCTAGCGGTAGGAACTGGAACACAGAGAGATTTGAAAAATGACCGGCTGAAAAGTTGGATTGGGGTGAGATTCGAAACTACGAACTCCCACTCTTGCATCAACAAGCAGGCGTTCTGCTGACTGTGCTATTCCTGCCCGGGTACGTAGTAGTTATTTCGCCATTATAACCTAAGCGCCGGTATTACCCAACCGGGGCTGTCTGACTTGGTCGTTGATCCGTCGCTGCCGCTATCGTCAACCGTCGTAGAAGCGCAGTCAACTGGTTCAATCACTCATAACGAAAAACGAGTGAATATCATAGAAAGAAGCTATTAATACGAACACCGCGAAGACAACAATATCGAAATTACTTCGAAACGGGTAAGGCTATATCATACTATCGGAATCAAACGATCCAATGATTCAACAACTCGACGAAGATGCGCTAGGAATGAAGGTTGTCAAATCGATATCAAGAGATGAGAAACAAGCTGACACAAATAGTCACTCAATCGGTGACCAATTTGCAACGAATTAGTTGCTATTACCGGGACCAACTGCCCAACAGTCGCTGAGCAAAGGAAGTGACACAACAAGCTGGAAGCAATTGGCGATTATCACCGGACAGAAGACAATATGGCAACATAGCGATGCAAACAGGCATGACAAACGGAATTATTGTGCATCAATTGCAGATCGCAACAACAGCGCAACGAACAATGTAACACAAAATCAAGTGCCAGTAAGTATAACGATGACAGGAATCCACAACTTTAATCAAGAGTATACACCGCTGAAGTAACCTGCGCTATGCCCTATTGCTTTCAATGGTGACCTACGTTGCATACAAGCATGGCCAAACAATTCTTCTTGAATTGATTATAAAGTCAAATAACGAACTAGCAATCCCGAACAGCGTGGCCAAGTTTGAAAACGGAAGAATTACTGTAACAATATGCAACTTGAAAACGATGGAGATCTAAACAATTGAAGACCAGCCATTGGCATTCGAAGTGGACGTGAAGAT
This sequence comes from Trileptium ribeirensis, assembly GCA_030248225.1. Classification (NCBI taxonomy): domain Eukaryota; kingdom Metazoa; phylum Nematoda; class Enoplea; order Enoplida; family Thoracostomopsidae; genus Trileptium; species Trileptium ribeirensis. The sequence goes on from JASANE010000811.1 coordinate 10,389, forward strand.
AATGGGCACAATTGTCGATGACGAAACCCTTTCTGGACAGCCAATCAATAAGAACAGCAAAGTTCCCAAGAAGGGATCAAACTAGGCGAACCAAATAAATTTGGAAATTGCGACAGTGATTATATCAAACTCGCTAAACTTGCAAAACCAGTGACGAAATCTTGGTCCGGTGAAATTCGAGTGGTCCCGAAACCTCTAGCAATATTAATTATCGATACCTAAATGAAATAACAAATGACGAAAAAACGACGTTTTGATAGCGAACGGTTCGAGTCGAACGGCGCATAAAGTCAACGTCGAGCTACCCACCGACATCAATCTGGACAATGCGATCACCGATGAAGTGGGTAAAACTTACCTGGCGACAGTACCTACGTCAGAAATACCAAGACTTGTTTTCGACATCAGATATCGATATAGCATTCATTACACATGTGGTCGTTTACCCTTCAATCATTTACGGCCCGAAGAAATTCAAAACGATTTTCGATTCATTGAACATCAAGATTACTACAACTGGTCGTTGTGTCTAATATACTTCGGCATTACACAGTGATCATTTAAATACATTGTTAACGTTGATTGATGCTATAATCACGGCTCCATTGCGCTTTGCTCGAATTTAGCGATCAGTCGGATGTTTCAGTTTATTGCTGTGTTTTAGTAGTAGTATAGTAGTATACGTTTATTATCAAGTACTAGCATACGATACACAATGTTATGGTGCAACTGTTTCAAACTTTGAATATCATTTGTTTACAGAGTACTCTTCGTACTCGGGCAATCAACTTCAATTTCAAACGATAAAAAACAATAAAAACAACGACCTGAATACATGAATTGCAATTCTTCTAAAGAAGCTGAAACAAAACAGCTTCAAATGAACTTTGAAGAAGAATTACTGATCAAATTTTCATAATAAAATAACAGCAAGCACCATATGTTCACAATTACAAATGGCCGGGGAGGACCGAGGTGGTCATCTAAAGCCCCGGCCCCTCAGTTCGCTGTTTAAATTCAGTGCTTTCACTAGTTTGTCAAACTTATCCACACTGCTGCTGGAGATGACATGATCTGGTAATTCATTCCAAAGAACAGGGAAACGATAAGAGAATCTATTTTTTACCGTTTCAGAGGTGTTAAAACGCACATGCAACTTCAAAAGATGTGAGCGAGATCATATATATGCACTAGGCTGGAAAAAAGCTGCGGAGTCAACATCTAGCTTATTATTCATGATTCTGTATCCCAGGTTTAAATCAGCGAGTAGTCGTCTAAGTTGTAAGCTTTGTAATTCAAGAGCACTGAGCCTCTGACTATAAGATAACTGAGCCATGCTGGGAATTCGCTTGGTGTAACTTCTCTGAAGACGCTCGATTATATGTATGCCTTTTAGCAAAAATGGAGACCAGACGGGTGCGCCATACTCCAAAATAGGTTGGACAAAAGTAGTAAACATTTTTACTAAAAATCAGTTGATCGGGATTTAAAAGCTCTAAAAATATGCGAAGAAACAATATGGCAATTTTGGTGCAATGCAAGGAAAACTTGTGGTCCGCTGGCACAAAACCGAGATCGCAGACACTCGAAACTGGTTCCAGTTCTCTACCACCGAAAAAATAACTTGATAGCGCGTCGCACCTCGGACCGAATATCAGTACTGAGCATTTATGCGCAGCAAAATTAAGTTGCCACACAGAAGCCCAGGTGGAAACGCCAGTCAAGTCAGATTGGAGGGTGGCAGAATTGGCGCAGTCGAGAGCTACATCCACGAAAATTTTTGCATCGTCAGCAAAAAGTGCAACCTTGCTGTCTAACAATTTCTGGCAGATCGTTAACATAAATCAGAAAATGGAGCGGCCCCAACACTGACCCTTGTGGACCACCACTGGTTACTCGGGTCCTGTATGAAGGAGCAATACGTTGCCGTATGTACTTCGTTCAGTTACGTATTGCTCTGATGGTTAACAGCCAAGGCGATGCCTCGAGTCTACAAAATGTACCAGAGGTATTTTGGATGCGTCTTGGGCTGAAATGGTCGCTAATCGGTGGATCGCTTCACGAAGTTATCTTTAGGCAGTAATATCATAGCTACTAGGGTTGACTCGAGTAGGTGTTACTAGTTGAGCGAAACAACGAGTTTGGATACCACGTTATGCGCACGCCTGAGGCGATAAGTGAGCTTATTGGAATGAAAACGAATCGAGATATTTTTGTAGTGAATTAGATTTTCCGTAAATGTCCACTGTGCAATTACAAATTTCACGAGTTACTTGATAATACAGGTTAATGGAAACGTTGGGTTTCACGGACTGGAGCAGTGCTCCATCCTATAAAAATTTCGCAAAATATCATCGGATATACATGAGACTAATTGAGATTAAAATTACGGGGAGTCCATGGGTTTTAAACAATTACTTTATATTGTACTTGACCAGTCTGTATCACTGCCCCATGCATTCTAACTTGCTCTAGATGCTCAAAATATTCGTTTTGTTCAGTAAAGGCATAACTATCTTGAGATCAATTTTTAGGTTTTCCGTAGACGAGACCGTGGGTTTTTCAACAATAACTGTATAATGATGAGCCAATCAAAGCTTTCAATTTTTGCCCCTCTGTCGGGGCATGCTTACGGCGGTACCCCTCACACAGTAAAGGTTACCTAATAAGGTGTTTAAGTTAGTATGCAAAATGGCTTAAGGTAGTCCAGCAGGCTTATTATGCACATACCTTTTTCATATATAGTCTTTCTAGTTATCCCGGGCAACTAGAAAGAGCCTTATGTGGCTGTGAGGTTTTGCATGACATTCTGTGCTGGCTGAGTTTTATTCGATACAGTCTTCATGACCGTGGGCAAAACAGGCTCCCAATTTTGAATCTCCCAGCTTGGCGTATTGGAAGATTTGCGTTTACCCTAAAGTCGAAGTTTCACAAGTTTGACAGCTGCCAAAATTAAATTTCCCGCCTCAGTAGCTAACAAAACTAAAATTACCGCCGTTATATCATAATCAAAAACAATCGCATACCAGTCAACCACTAATAATATGTCATATATAGTAAATCTAGACTAGTTAAAAATCCAGAGAGCTTTTAGATATATCTGCAAGGAAAACCGTACAGCTAGCTCGTGCTATAGCATTGTCCACCGAGTCGAATTTGACAGTCGTGCAATTCTGTGTCAGCCTGCACACCACTTATCGTAAATGAGCCGTAATGGTGGTTCAAGTCTGTGTTTTGAAATGTTAGTTTTCCCTAAACCTTCACATCGGATCCGCAAAATCTATTTAAGACCTAAAATTGATCTCAAGATAGTTATGCCTTTACCTAACAGCTCCAAGATTTTGGTAGTATTGAAAGCAAGTTAGTATGCATGGGGCTGTGATACAGACTGATCCAGTACATTATATAGTTATTGTTGAAAAACCCACGGTCTCCTCGTCTACTTAAAACCTAAAATTGATCTCAAGATAGTTATGCCTTTGCCTAACAGCTCCAAGATTTTGGTAGTATTGAGAGCAAGTTAGAATGCATGGGGCAGTGATACAGACTGGTCCAGTACAATATATAGTTATTGTTGAAAACCCATGGTCTCCCCGTAATTTTAATCTCAATTAGTCTCATGTATATCCGATGATATTTTGCGAAATTTTTATAGGATGGAGCACTGCTCCAGTCCGTGAAACCCAACGTTTCCATTAACCTGTATTATCAAGTAACTCGTGAAATTTGTAATTGCACAGTGGACATTTACGGAAAATCTAATTCACTACAAAAATATCTCGATTCGTTTTCATTCCAATAAGCTCACTTATCGCCTCAGGCGTGCGCATAACGTGGTATCCAAACTCGTTGTTTCGCTCAACTAGTAACACCTACTGAGTAAACCTAGTAGCTATGATATTACTGCCTAAAGATAACTTCGTGAAGCGATCCACCGATTAGCGACCATTTCAGCCCAAGACGCATCCAAAATACCTCTGGTACATTTTGTAGACTCGAGGCATCGCCTTGGCTGTTAACCATGATTCGGGCTATTACCGCAGGTGCAATGCGTAGAGTAAATTTGAGACTGCATGAAGAAAAGCCTGCGGTTCGGTTTCTCTTAAAACCCGGACAGGCGGCTGTTGAAGCAAATGATTAAGAACCTTTTTGTAACCGAGATGAATTTCTCTGCAGTGAAATATCAACCTAATCAGAAGCACCAACCTAATTTATCGTAGCATGATTTACTGACATCTCATCCAAAAAGTGGAACCTTGTTCGATGAAGAATTTTAGTGTTAGTAATATATTACGTAAGCGTCGCAAGTTCGGCCGTTTTCGGCGAATAAAATTTTGGTGAGAAAATTTCTCAATGGACTTTTTGAGGAGTCTAAGTCCTGGATACTAATTATGTAACCATGGTGTTAGAAAAGCAATGCGT
>JASANE010000813.1:0-40126 GCA_030248225.1 Trileptium ribeirensis
TGTTAAAATTATTCCGTTTTATTGTCCGCTCCGACAACAGAGCTTTATGTATTCTGATGTACGGCTAAACTAAGCAACACTGGTTAAGGTTTATTTGTCTTCCATATTCGTTAGCTAATGAGCAGATATCTAGAAATATGGCTGAGAGTGAACAAACAAGATTTGAAATGAACCTTGTGGATATATTTTGCATCCTACTACCGACGTCACAGCAAAATAACTCCCAAACAAAACAGTGTTCCACCGAACAGTGATTTCCCCTGAAATAGTGCTCCATAGGATAGTATCTCAGTGAAACAGCGGCCACGTCGTGAAATATTGTTCCATAATCGGAAAACACATTTTTAGAAAGCTGTTAAAATCGATAGACATTTTAGACTTTTAATAATACTTTGCGATTCAATAATATACATTAAAGAAAACAATATATACAAACCAACGAACGTACTAGATATAGTTACTGCTATTGCTTTTTAAGAGCTGAGCCGAGGCTATCCCGGTAATATACACTAGGCTCGCATCGGCTCTCATAAACAGATGTTAGGCTCTCGGCAATTCAGATATCATTGGAGGTTCGGCTCGAATGAAGCCGAGCATACAGCCTAAATTCTTACCTCTAGTTTATAACGAAAAAACCTTATTAATGCTGCTTTTGTTTGATTTCAGGAAGCTTTCCAGCAGTCGCAAAAGCGCAACAGCTCACAATCACTTTTGTCTTCCACAAATCACTCGGACGGAGCTACAACGGTGCATTCAGGATCACAACAACAACAACAGCAACACCAGCAACATTTATTGCAGCAACAGCAACTCTTTCAACAGCAACAATTTTTACAACAACAACAACAGCAACTTCTATTGCAACAACAGCAACAACTAGTTCCAGCGCAACAACAACAGCAGCAACTATTGCTACCAGCAGCAACGACAAGCACGTTAAACATTCCACTGTTTTCATGCTCAACAATTAGTGAACACGGTAGCAGTGTCATTACCAACGGTGGCAGTACTAATACCGTTACTGATAACGCCAGCTGCAATACAAATCATACTAGTAATACTACAGGATCAACACTCAGACCAGGACCGTATCAGGGAGCGTCATACCCGATAGCAGCTACTCAGGTCCCATCGTCCACAAGAACTTTGCCCATATCACAAACAACAACAGCAATAAATGCCAGTAATGCTGTGAATATTGCTTCAGCTGGTGGAACTGGTTTACAAACATGTTTAGTTGGTCGTGAAATTGCAGAAATAACAAATCTTGGTTCGAGTAAGATATAAAATTTGTGATAAAATTGATAAATACATAGGATCTGCCTAACCTGTCCAAATTTCATAGGTACGTCAAACGGATAAAATATTTATACATGTTACACCGCGCAACAAGCTACTATCTAGCATTTCATGGGCAGCAACGTATATTTTTATGTTTAGCTGTGTTACAAAAGTTTTGAAAAGCCGCGATATCAATTATGACTATTAGTCGGGACCCATCTATATATATATACAACTCAAGCTATATTATATTATAGGGTTAGATTTGATAGGAAAATTTAATATTTTGCAAACTTCACAAACTACGCACCAGTTATCGTTCGTATAAATTTGTACATCGACCGAACTATCTACCTTTTTCGCCAGTTTTGGCAAACTACTTGCTTTGTGTACTTTAGAACATTTTACTGAAATTCCATCCTTGCAATTTTAGAGTAATTTTAGTTACAGAACAAGAACATTCCCATTGTTAGTTAATAATTTATTTTTTAATTTGTTTTATTTCATATATGTATTATTTATTTTATTTATTCATTTATTTATTTGCTTATTTAAAGGTGGGCGATGGGTCTTTTTGTCTGCGATACTCTGTAAATACTAAAGTTCAACCCTAATTTTAGACGTCATTCCTTTTCAAGTGTCCGATGAGCAACAGGCACAATTTGATCCTGTTGGTATAACCGGATTACAAGCATCTTCTAATCAAATACTTCATCCACATGTCATGCATCAACAACAGCAGCAACTTCAGCAGCAGCAGCAGTTGTCATCTTCTCATAATACACTCCACAATACGAACAACTCTCGTCAGTCGGTTCAATCGCCCTATGTTGCTCTTCAAAAACAAACTTCTGACACAACTAATCCAGTTCCAATGAATACGAACAATGCTGCTATTCTCAACGCTAGTAATGCTGAATTACGACAACGATCTCAATCTAGTGCGAATAGAATTCGTACGAACGGTGGGACATGTTTTGCAATATCGGTTACATTACCATCTACGTCATCGGAAACCGGCGTACGTGACGTGTTGCTAGATGCAATCCAACAGCAAGGACAAGCGGGTAAAAACAGAGTGGACAATATATTTTTTGAGTATTTATGAGAAATTTACATAAGTACTCTCTTAAAATTTGTATGATGATAATTTCATACAATTATTGTGTGACATTATTTTGCTAGAATATATATGACAATTAACATAAATACTGGCAATTGTACGCCGAACAAATCCTACATCAATTGTGCACCAATTTGTACATTATGTATGATTATGTCAACATAAATTGTAAGAAATTAACCACAATAAATGTATGACTGATTGTACATAATTTGTATGAATTGTAATACAGAATGTGTATGGTTGTTTACATGGGCTTTGTATGAATTTACACATAAGAATTATATGACTTATTATGCATTGCTATGTATGAAATTACACACAGCATATGTATTAGAAACTGTACATGATTTGAGTGAAATTCAAAAATATAACTCAAATAATACATAAATGTTTTGAGAACATGATTTTTTGAAGCTATATAAAGCAAATATATCACAAAATTGAGCATTAGTACAAAATTTCAATTGTATACAACCATTCATACATTAGGTGTATATATGTTATTTTAGACAAATATTTATAAAAATTCATAGATCAGATATAACATATTTAATACAAAAATGTGTGACAGCTCATATATAAACTAAATAAATATATATAATATCATACTAATAAATATAAAAAATTCATATAATACATATATTTTTCAAATAAATATACATTAGAAATCATAGATTGTATATATTGCGTTTCATACAATATATATTCAAATTGACACAATGCATGTATCTTAATTTATACAAATATATATGAAGATTCCTATATTATGTTGTATATTTCATACTATAAAGTGATAAATTTCAATCAGTTACAATTGCATTTTTTATACAAACGTATCTAAAAATATCGACAAACGAGAAAACTGGTTTATCAAACTCCATACAAAATTGTTTTGATATCCATACTTTGCAAATATATGAACTGTCGCACTTAAAATGTGTATGTAAACCAGACCACACTAATAATGTATGACACAGTGCACATATATGTATGACATACAATGCTAATTTTTAAGAGTGCATCAACTGTATGAATAATGTGAATATAGTATCATTAGGTTTGGAGATACAGATAGTGCAGCAGAAATTTTGTCTGTGTTACATATATCTACTTTTTGTACTGCACGAACCAACTCAGGCCATATAGTCGAATATAACTTTCTCAAAATATTGAAAAACCAATCTGAATCTATATCTCACATCAAGCAAAAGAGCCGAAAGTTTAATAGTTATAATTTATAGAATTTTGCAATTCCCGATGTCGAATCAACATCCATTGTTACGAAACAAATAGGATATTCGATTCGATTCATTGCTAGCGCAAACTTAAAGGTTTTCATTTGGGCTATGACAAATCTGTAACATTTCATAGCGTTGAAACAGGATTTGCATCTGTTCGTGAACAACTTTAATGTAACTGTGACATTTTAAACAGAACAGTCATGAATTATTATCAATTACTGTTCGCGAACGAGCCCCTTGATAATACAAATCCGACAAGATTTTATTCGCGAACAAACGTGATATTCGCGAACAAAAGCTAGCGTTTTCTGACCTAAAAAGACAATGTTAGGTGGTGAAAATTTTTACAAAATAACACAATGGGATGGTCAGCAGGGTCATTTTAAGTTTAATTGTGCATAAGCACCCCAAATATTTATATGATACGTTGACACTTCGAGGTCTCATGGGGCGGGTTAGCCGGGATCGGCGGGAGCGGGTGGCGCCAGGGAAAGGTACTCTCTGTGAAATAGAGACCTTCGGGAAGGAGGTCCTCAGGTAGGGTGGAGGCACTCACGGTCTAGTCGTTAGAGAGGATAGAGGCCCTGTTCACGAACAAGCCCTTGATAATACAAATCCGACAAAATTCTCTTCGCGAACAAACGTGAAATTCGCGAACAAAAACTAGCATTTTCTGACCTAAAAAGACAATGTTAGGTGGTGAAAATTTTTACAAAACAACACAATAGGATGGTCAGCAGGGTCATTTTAAGTTTAGTTGTGCATAAGCACCCCAAATATATATATCATATGTTGACACTCGGAGGTCTCATGGGGCGGGTTAGCCGGGATCGGCGGGAGCGGGCAGCGCCAGGGAAAGGTAGTCTCTGTGAAATAGAGACCTTCGAGAAGGAGGTCCTCAGGTAGGGTGGAGGCACTCAGGGTCTAGTCGTTAGGGAGGATAGAGGCCCTCGGTGGAAAAGTCTTCAGGAAGGGGTGTAGAGGTCGTCATGTATGGTAGAGGCAGTTGGGCTGGATGGGAGTGCAGGTCGACAGAGGGGTACGGGTGGACCCCTCACCGTCAACATTTTTGAAAATTTTACAATTTTCCCCAGTTTTGCCAATTTTATCTCGCCGATTGTACCCTAATTTTTGCTAATTTTTGGAAAATTTTTCGGGGGTACGGGGCACCGGAGGGTAGGATTGTACCGTCATAGAGTATACCACCGCCCTGGGGGGTTCCGAAGCCTCAGGGGGTGGGTAGCCCCTAAACCCCTCCTTCGGCACATATCGCTTAGACTAGGGATATTCGGTATCACCAAAATTTTATTTACTAGACTATGGTTTTCCTCGAACAATAAGTTCCTATTATGAATTGCCTATTTCAAAATAGGATGGTTAGTGGGCTCACTTTAAGTTTACTCCATCATAATTGTCAAATATTTATAAATTACTATGTATAAGTACATTAATATATATAAAGTATAGTTTATATATAAATATATATAACTTATATATACATATATGAATATTATATAAGCTAATTTATAAAGTTATAAATAAATATACATATATGTATATATATTTATAACATATATATATAGGTATATATGTATGGTTTATAGGGATTGAATTTGTCAAATATTGCATGATAACCAAATTAAACCGGAATAGAAGATATTTCCTTAAGCTATATTTACACCCAGAAATCCCGCACCGCCCCCTCCCACACCCACGAACCTAGCCGGATCATCTAGCCCTCTAATTTGGATAACCTTGTCTGCTACAAATATTCCGTCGTATTTTTTTCCACAAGTTAACGAAAGTTTTCATAGTATCATAATTAAATCCGAGTATTTGATCATAACATTTGTAACCGATAAATATAAGCATCTAACATCTGCGTTTATCATTTTTGGAGTTGTTTAATAAAACTTTCTGGATTGTTTAAAAACAAGTAAAATGTAAAAAAATCTAGTCACCCAGGACAAACTACATTTTATAACAGCATCATTTTTCACGAATAGTTTTCATTACTTTTGAATTCGAATTAAATTTCCAATTTTCAGTGCATATTTATTACATTTAGCATTAACGTTACACGTTTTAGCTTTGTCAGTTGGACCCGATTCGTATATGATATCTGCCGCTACTACTGGCACTGAATTTAGCGATTCGACATTGCAGAGCTCAGCTGAAACCATCATTGTAGCATCTACCAATGGTGGTCATTATTCACAATTATAATTTTCATTACTATTGAACTGGAATTGATAAATTTTTCAATTTTAAGTGCATATTTGTTACTTTTAGCATTAGCGTTACACGTTTTAGCTTCTTCAGTTGGACCCGATACGTATATGATGACAGCTGCTGCCGCCGCTGCTACTGGATTTGGCGATTCGACATTGCAGAGCTCAGCTGAAACCATCATTGTAGCAACTACGACTGGTGGTCATACAAATCATGTTCAACAACAATTGATACACGCTCAAACTGCTGCTCAAGTGAGTGCGAACATTTAGTTACATGCACACAGAGATTCGGGGCTTGTGGCCCAAAAAATCAAATAGTGGTGTTATGCTTACCACCCACATCTTTTTAAACGTGTGCTAAGTAAAACAGGCACATTTATATCTATGTATATATGTGTATGTATATATCTATATAATAATACATATTACATATGCATATATTAATATAGATTAGATGTAATATCTAAAACACACACTTTCAATAAATATAATTTATACAACAGCATATTACTTTTTATATCTATATATACTAAATGGGTTGATTTAAAATCACATTGATCAGAAGTCGTTTTAAATCGGCCGTTCCCGAATGATGTTAGCCTAAATTAATTTGATTTGAATCAGTTGAAAGGTGGAAATTATGCGCCAGTGTAGTGATAGTAGGTATATAAACAGTTAGTTACAGGCATCATTTTAATTTGGACTGTCGAATTTGGTGTATTTTTTCTACCTAAATGGGTTGATTTAAAATCGGCTTGCTCAATCACAAATTCGGTTTAAATAGGCCGATCATGAGTGATTTTGACCCAAATTAATTTTGATGTTATCGAGAGAGTATGACATGCATTAATGACACTTCCGTGCACTCACATGTAAACCATGTTTGATGACGCGCGCGATTTCAGCCTGGGTCTTCCAGTATTGGGGTGGTCGTCATGCACACACCCCCGCCCGCCAGTTTATGATCTACAGTAACTGAGGGAGAAAGAGGGTCCGAGCTACTCTTCCCTGCAGAAACTGGGGGTTCTGTGGATGGACCTCCTCAGGACTGGGGGAGGGTCAGGCCGAAACTTCCCGCGTCCTCAAACACTGGTTTACACGTGAGTTCAGGGAAGTGTCATACTTATCTGTAATGCACTGTTGATGTCAGATCAATTGCAGGGTACTAATTATACGTCTGTGTGGCCAAAGTGTGAATAAGAAGAGTTACTTACCCGATGTTATTGACATTAGGTAAAATATTTAAAAATAGCGGAGCTTCTGCTGTCAAACTTTCAGAGATTCAGTTATAGCAAAAAACTGAAATTTGTTTAAATTTTTGCAAAATCGATTGAATGTATCCCACACTATCGTAGGTTTTACATATAAACATCGCCGAATAAAAAGTTTTAAAATTGCTAACCGCAAATATCTCAAACAAGATTCTGTTTCTTCTAAAATTCGGAAAATGAGTGAATTGTTTCAACTCTTAAACTTTAGATTTTACAAAAAATCATATTTACTGAAAGCTAAGCAAGTGATTTTGTCTCTAGAGTAACGAAAGATCATTTTTAAAAAAGGTTGCAAAATCAATGACAAATGCCTTTGTTATATAAATATATAGAACATTAGATCGAATGTTTTTTTCCAATTTCAGTATGCCAACGTTCAAGTTCAACTGTTAAGAGATCAGTTGTCTGCTGAAAGCTGTGCTCGACACGATGCTCAGGTGAGTGGGTGTCTTTATAAACCATTTCTATCAAACAAATTAATTAGGTACCAATTTCAAAACATCAAATATCAAGATCGACGTGCTGTTAGCACTAACCATGATCAGCACACGGCACACAGCAGTTCCAATACTTTTACACTTTGAATTTCACTCCAAATCAAGCTCGGTGTGTTATTAACACTAGTAGATGAAAAAAGCTGCTTTGGAGCCCCCCGCCCTGCGGAGTGCGGGGGTATTATTTAGGTCAGCGGGGGTATTGTTAGGTCGGCGGGGGGTATTAATTGGGTCACAGCAGCTTTTGATTTTCTCCTCAATCCACGGATATGAATATTTAATGTGAATCTATATATAAAATAAACATATTCACTTAGCGCTTTTGATTGTGCCGCAAACCAAATTCTAACGTTACTCTCAAACATATATTTACAAAATTTAATTACTATCATCTTTAATTGATTTCTGGGTTTGACGATGATTTTTGACACGTTCATTAGTTATTTAAAAATCTGAAATATATCTGGTTTAAATGATTTTGGTGTTGACAGAGTCGAGTAATCTATCATGAAGAAATAAATCCTTTTATTTTAAAGTTACGCTATCAAGATTTTATGAACAATAAAATATATCGCTGTCTACTGTATCCGAAATAAGGTTAGAGCACTGTCATTTAACTTCGCGGGTGTTTTATATAGGTACAACGATGATTGTTTCAACTTACTGTTGAACACAGAACTTCGCTGCAGCATTAAGACTACTCAGCTGGAACACTAAATATGCGAGCAAAACAAAGTGAAGCCGACAAGTTAGATTTATGCTCAGCGAATGAGCAGTTTACAGTATGGAGTATAAACATTATTGTTTATGATAATATTATACTCAACTGTGTCGCAAAGTAACGTACATATCAGGAAGCCGACAAAATGTTGAGCTACGTCTCCAGCAGTGTTTTAATTTGTGGAATTCGTGAACTTTTTTAAGTTTCTAACAATAATTTTCACAAAGGAATGATACGTCCTCGATCATCGTTATTGCATATACAATAATATATTATTAAATTTACGTATGTGGTCCTGATTTGTTGTAGTCAAACGAATTTGTTAAACTACCGAACTTATATACTCGCGCTATTCCTTTTCCAAGAACCAGTTGGATATGCAGTTTTATTCAAGTCATCTGCTGTTCTGCAATAAAATATTTGCATTCTTTTTTCAATATCGTCATCTACAGGAGCTAATTTGTTATATTTGCAATTACTAAAGTCTACATTACAAGATTATCTATGTCGTGTCTGGTAGGGTATTAAGAGCCTAGCTGACGTTTATCAGCTATGCGTATAATTAGCTTACGTTGAGCTCTTACGCGGTATCACACTCAATATTGATAGCACAGATAATTGTGCTTCAGAAGGTTAAGGTTTCGTGTATCGAAGAGTACTACAGTTATTTCTAAGCAATTTACTAAATATGATAATTAGCTCCTTAAGGTTATAACTATAAGTCACACATCGACGCGCTTCAATAAGGAAAATTAGTTTTCAAGCGTTTAAAAACCAAGGGTTATAATTTATATCAATAATAATTAATTCTTTAGTCTCACTCCTTTCTGGTGTAGCTCTTTAGTCTAGTATAGCTCTTTAGTCTTACTACTTTCTAAATATGATTCTGTATATATGGTTATGAAGCATATATCACGTTTGGCATCCGTGATTTAAAATGTGTCAGTTAAAATTTCTTTTGGTAGAAGTACCTGGAACATATTAAAGCACTGTGATTTCTGATTTCTAGCGATGTTCTGTTTAAACGGTAAAGGTTGTGATAATTTGTTTTCTACTTTGGGGAGTACCAAATATAAATCATACTTGCTTACACTTTGCTGTCGTCTTACAACGTTGTAACTTAAGATCGTGAGCTACACCCGTAAACTTCGTATAACCTTCTGACTTTGTCCCATATTTTAATTTTTCCACTGTAGCGGTGTCAGGGTTTATATTCGCTAGCTTTTTATACTTTGTTCGAATCTTAGCTGTGGCAAAGCTAGTTCACTTTACATCCGATGTTAGAGATATCCCTTGAGCTAGTGTACTTTTACTATTTGTTTCGCAGTTCATTCTTAGAATATATTTATATATTCTTTGTCAGTATTATACCCAAAGATAGTTTGGATCTAGCCGATACAGCCGATCCTGTATATACAACTCTATAACCCTAAAAAGTTAAATATAAAGCTAAATATATGTATATTTCCATTTCTTTCAAATTAAACAGTTTCATATATAATATGGCTGGATTACGGGAGATTAATAGTGCAATAGCTGATGAGTTATATCTTTCGCAAACTGAAGAACGAATTAGAGTTCTGGTCAGTAACAATTATACCAAAAATGCAACTATTAAATATGATGAGTGGCAGAATGGAGATAATAGATTCTGCTGTAGCATAAAAGTAGGAAGAGCTGTATTATCGTCAGATGAGGGTGCACATTCAGCCCTTCAGGCTAAGCTAATGCATAGAGCATTGCACGCCCGAGCCGAGGAAACAAAAAAGGCGAAAGTAGAAACCCCAAAAACCCGCCGCGCCCCAGGGCCCCAATTAGGCAATTCCCTACATTAATTATACTCTGCTGGCCTCGGATTAATCTCTACTAATGCACAACCTTTGAACTTCCGCGTTCAGTATATTTTGTTCTTGAAAATTTGCTGTGTTCCAAATATTATACCCAGTCGAGACGCTTCAGTATATATAGCCAATTTAGTCTTTTTTATGTTACATATATGTCAAGCATGAAGTATAAAAATATATTGCTTCATTCATATTTTGTTCGCTCGGTTATTGAGCATTTATATATATACTCTCGCTATGTCATTATATATATCTGTTATCGTAGTGGGTATGTATTCTGTAGGGGGCTTGGCTGTTTACAATGAATCCTATTTTATCCCTCTAGGTTTTGAACTATGTTTAAGTTCTGCACACAGTGAACCATTTTTGCATAAAAATTAATATTAATAACCGCGAATCTTGCGCTTTGAGCACAGATTTCATTACATAAAATTTCATCGACTTCACTTTGTAGGGTGCGGGTTGCGATGGTGTTGTCTCAGTACGTGCTTACACATATTTAGGATGATATATAGTCACCTATGCTCTATATATATACATGGATTATATGTTTGTTATTATATTTTGTGCACTCGTTATTGGATTTGGATACAGACGATTATTTGATTCATGGTAATTTATAGGGTTATACACTTCTGCTGCTTGTTTCCCATGCGTTGCACAACCGTTTCAAATAATAATTTCTTTTTACTGTTTATAGACAGTTATAGCATTACGTGCTTCCATTTATTCGGGTATATCCAGGTTTCCGGTTTTCATCGAAAATGTGTACTTTTTAAGTGCATGCACATGTATTTCCACATACATATATAGTATATACGCATGTAGTACTATACTATACCAATACACATGCTCATGTATTTACATATGTAGTACTATACTTATACATATATACTATACCTATATATAGGATATAGTACTAGTATATGTATATATACATGTATAGTACTATACCAATACACATGCTCATGTATTTACATATATAGTACTATACATGTATATATGGTATAATTGTTACTGACCAGAACTCTAATTCGTTCTTCAGTTTGCGAAAGATATAACTCATCAGCTATTGCACTATTAATCTCCCGTAATCCAGCCATATTATATATGAAACTGTTTAATTTGAAAGAAATGGAAATATATATAGCTTTATATTTAACTTTTTAGGGTTATAGAGTTGTATATACAGTATCGGCTATATCGGCTAGATCCAAACTATCTTTGGGTATAATACTGACAAAGAATATATAAATATATTCTAAGAATGAACTGCGAAACAAATAGTAAAAGTACACTAGCTGAAGGGATATCTCTAACATCGGATGTAAAGTGAACTAGCTTTGCCACAACTAAGATTCGAACAAAGTATAAAAAGCTAGCGAATATAAACCCTGACACCGCTACAATGGAAAAATTAAAATATGGGACAAAGTCAGAAGGTTATACGAAGTTTACGGGTGTAGCTCACGATCTTAAGTTACAACGTTGTAAGACAACAGCAAAGTGTAAGCAAGTATGATTTATATTTGGTACTCCCCAAAGTAGAAAACAAATTATCACAACCTTTACCGTTTAAACAGAACATCGCTAGAAATCAGAAATCACAGTGCTTTAATATGTTCCAGGTACTTCTACCAAAAGAAATTTTAACTGACACATTTTAAATCACGGATGCCAAACGTGATATATGCTTCATAACCATTAATTGTTACCGCTAACCAGGGAGTAACCGGAATTCCAGTTCCGGTTCCGGTTCCGGCGAAAATCGTGTTCCGGTTCCGGTTCCGGCAAAGAGCAAAAACCATACCGGAACCGGAATTCCGGTTTAAAAATTTTGTTTGAAATTTTCCACGTTTTTTGCTTCATCCTGTAATCCAAACTATGTAATATATTATACAATAATCAAGCTCCAATACAACCAAGCAAAAGAAAAGATTAACTAACCAATTTGCCGTGTGAAACGTAAGTAGGGCACATAATTTGAGCAGGAATTTTTCATAATAACTTGCAGGATTTTGTTACATCAAAGCCAGGTCGATGCTTGTAGCAGCTATTTTACACATCCAGAAGTCTGTGGGATACGTTTGAATTAAACCGGTCCAACTCGGTAACAGAGTATGGCTTACGCAGAATACTTAGGGTATGCATGGCTAACATAAATTGCATCAAGCACCCGCCAGTGCGCTTGTAAACTTGGTAAATCAGTCTAAATTGAAGTAAACTAACGTTATCTGCAACGCAGCTAGAAACTGCTTTCTTGGCAATGAACTGTATTTATTGAAACTGTGCGAACAGCATCACAGTGTGTCTCATTTACAGCGTTCTGATTAGAAAGTTATGATCATTATGATCAACTGACGGACACTGTTTGTCCAACGCTAGCCTAAACAGTGTCTCTGACCATTGATCAGAAAATTACCTTCTATCTATTATTTTCTCTTAGAATCATATAAACCAATAATTTTAAGTTTCCTACAGAAGAACATGCAACAAACGTATTTGTAGTAAAGGGAGGCGACTGGAGACAGGGCGAAAGTGTGTATTCTACGCTCCAAGCTTTGTAAGCACATTCGATTTGACGCAGTATACGCAATGGTGTATAGTGGAAGTCATTTTTTGCTCTGAATGTCCAAAAACCGACATATTTGATCGACAAATAAACATTATTAGCTTCCTCAGTCTCTTTAAAGTTTCAGAAAGGCAATAATACCATCGCAATACATTAAGTTTAATGTAACAGTAATTTTTAATGCATTTTAAATCCACTATACCTTCATTTCTTCCATCATCTGTTTTACTATATATAAATTTCGAAGACCAGGTTCCGGTTCCGGTTCCGGATCCGGTTTAAATGGACGGTTCCGGTTGCTGGTTCCGGTTCCGGTAAATTTCGGTTCCGGTTATTCCCTGGCTAACCTATAGAACTCTCGCATAATTCATTCACATAAAAACTACATATATATTGACACGCAATATGTAACTGCAAAGATTCACTAATAACTTTGCTATTATAATATATATTTATAATACAATGTCAGTAAAGACGAAAGCCCCCCCGTTCTCACTAGTATTTTGATGGAAACTAAGGGCCTTAGGACCTAATCTGGTCATCACAATTAAACCTGGTATTATTTGCAAGGGAGATGAAGCGGACTGAAAATATTGCTGATTGCCGTGCAAACGTGTCAATAGCTTACTGGGCGATTTGTTTTGTTTAAAAATAACAAATAACACGATCACAACAAAATAAATATGTGAATGAAAACATAATTTTGTACTTGTAACTGAAGCACGCGCAATTCGCAGTGAATGTAATTGCCTTTTTTTTCTTCTAAGCTATAAGCAACCACACCGGGGGGCCTCAGCGCGAGCTGTGTTTACTTCTGACGGTATATTTGAATTCAGTACCCTTATTCTACCTCATCTATGATGTACCAAGCTTCTCAATTACTACAGTGAAAAATTAACTTCTGCTCTATGGTAACTTCTCTCCGCTACTCAGTGCGACTTCAAGGTAAGCTCACAAGTAAAATCTGATCACGGATGTGAGCTTAGCAACCCAGATTCTTATAACTAACAATAATGCTGTCATCTGTCAGGACCAAAATAGTTGGGATCGGTGCAACGTTGCTCAGGAACAAACAGAAATAGTCGCAAAAGTTATTTTTAATAAAAATAGATGATCGATCATATCGATTGATAGACCCTTGAATCGAGCCTAAACGATCAAAAGACACCTCAAAAACTTTTGTTTGAACCCTCGCAGACCATCATCGGTGGAGCACGTTTTGATTTATATTGTTCACACAGAAAAAACGGACATACGTGCTTAATTTTCGCCACAGGCACGGATAAAGATAATTCTCCGTTCAATTCCTTCACTACGAATTCAACAATTCTTTGACACTATTTTAAGTCGACACAACAAAAATTTGTTATATGTAATTAATCTCTGTTCACCTTGCTATAATATGCAGCGTTGTTTTCACATGAATTAGGAAAGGAATAACGATACTAAATCAATGTTTGGCATATAGTATCACTAACAGTTATGTATGTAGAAGCTCCTCGACCGGCGAAATCCAAACTACATCACATTGCTGAGCTATTCCTATAAAATTTACTATTTTTAGCTCCGATTGTTGTCTTAAGCAAAGGAACCAACAGGTTTAACTTGTTACATAACCGAACAAAACCGCTGTTCACCTTTATAAAGCAAGCAACTCACATCAAAAATTTTAAAATTTC
The DNA here is from genome assembly GCA_030248225.1 of Trileptium ribeirensis. Classification (NCBI taxonomy): domain Eukaryota; kingdom Metazoa; phylum Nematoda; class Enoplea; order Enoplida; family Thoracostomopsidae; genus Trileptium; species Trileptium ribeirensis. Next base: position 14,464 of record JASANE010000813.1, read on the forward strand.
ACACTTTCGGAGGATTAACCTTGGTCTTGTAACCACAGAGTGACAGTTCTGACAAATTGGTTGTATAGCAAAGTTGTAGCACTCGCTGAAAATATTCTGTTGGTTAACAACCGCGAACAGCTGCAGACATATTCTAGCTGCTTACGACTTTTAAATTTTAAAAATGTCGAAATTTGACCAATTTTATGTTCCAAAATGGTCATTTCGAAACCCCCCCTGCACATTCCTAGAGGGGTAACAACATGCCCGTTATGGTCTTAAAACAATTATCCAACATGTTTAACGCGTTAAATAACTGCATAAGCACCTCAACAAGCAAGAAACAAAATTATGTAAATTTTGAAAATTACACTTTTTATTGGACATATTTTACACTTTGGCTAATAGCTCGAAAAAAGTGCAGTATGGTTAAAATATGTTGTTCTCGAGCAAAGGATGCTGCTTGGAGACCTCTATTCTTTGATTCGACACCTGTCAGAAAAGTTATGACTCAATATTTCCGGAGGTCCCATAATGGCAAAATCACGAACTGCTAAATCGCGTGTTTTCTGTGAATTTGGTCAAAAAACCATTAGAGCTTTGAACTAAACAAAACGGAAAAATAAGCGTCTAACAAAACAGTTTTCGAAAATACACCCATCCGGTAATGAGTTAGAGATGCCGCGGACGCACAATTTTTTCATGCTTCCTTAATCCGCTTTTTGAGGAAATTCAACCCGCTACATTCCAAATATTCAGCGTAATAGTAAAATAGCAAATCGAAAAATTACTAAAGATTACATTTGTTCAATATGCAATGTTCATTTAAGTTAAAAATTAGTTAGAGCCAGCATAAGTAACTGTACGAGTGATACAGATATTCAGAATTAAATGTACTACGACTTTGCTACGTTAGTTGGGTATATATATCAAGAGGTGTTGAGCGGTAGTTTTCGATGAGTGAAACCTATGCATTTAGTAACATCAATAACTTCAGCCAGGGATTCCTCGGGAAAATCCGAGTAATTTAAGACGTTCTCTGGAAAATTTCGATTTACTGTTGGTTACATGCGAACGAATGATCTAGGAAACCCAAGGAAAAACCCTAGAAAATTCAAAAAAGTTCATTTCAGGCTACCCTAATAGAAATGACTTGTTCAACCCCACTGGAGGTGGACGCGAAATCCCTCCAAAGACTATAAAGCTAGGTATATATGACAATGTCAGGGAGCTATTTGTGCATCAACGGACGGACGTATACTTATAAATTTACCAGTTTGTACACATAACATAATGTTTACTCGCTGCTCAATAAATCTATACTTGTAAAAAATATACATTTATAACCGTTGGGTTGCTATTCTAGGTAATTCCTAACATTAATTACAGTCTGCTACTGGGCAGCTTCGAAGTAATCTCAGCGAATGCGCAGCGGACACATTCGAAGTTCAGGACATTTGTATAACCCGTAATAAACTACTAAGCGTCACCATAGCTTTATTTTCTTTCCAAGAAATTTTCGTTGTGTTTAGTCTTCTTACGCCAAAATACATTGGCAAAGTGATAAAATTTTAAGCGCTTGAATTTCAGATTTTTAAATAACTAATGAACGTGTCAAAAATCATCGTCAAACCTAGAAATCAATTAGAGATGATAGTAATTAAATTTTGTAACTATATGTTTGAGAGTAACGTTAGAATTTGGTTTGCGGCACAATCAAAAGCGCTAAGTGAATATGTTTATTTTATATATAGATTTACATTAAATATTCATATCCGTGGATTGAGGAGAAAATCAAAAGCTGCTGTGACCCAATTAATACCCCCGCCGACCTAACAATACCCACGCCGACCTAAATAATACCCCCGCACTCCGCAGGGCGGGGGGCTCCAAAGCAGCTTTTTTCATCTACTAACACTATCAAAATCAAAACTGCTGTGGTATTGGCACTAATCATAGCCCGCATCCGGCACACACCAGTCCAGATACTTTGACATTTTTTGCATTTCATTCAAAATCAAGGACGGTGTGTCATTAGTACTTTCAAAATTAAGACCACTCCGTTATTGGCAACTAACCATAGTACGAACCGGCACAATCCAGTTCAGATACTTTTACATTTTTTGCATTTCCTACAAAATCAAGGTCGATGTGTCATTAGTACTTTCAAAATCAAGACCACTACGTTATTGGCAACTAACCATAGTACGAACCGGTACAAACCAGTTCAGATACTTTGACATTTTTGCATTTCATTCAAAATCAAGGTCGGTGTATTATTAGTACTATGAAAATCAAAAACGCTGTGTTATTGGAGTTGTAGTCCGGACAAGGCACGCACCAGTTCGCATACTTTTACATTTTTTGCATTTCATTCAAAATCAAGGTCGGTGTGTCATTAGTACTTTCAAAACCAAGACCACTGCGTTATTGGCGACTAACCATAGTCCGAACCCGGCTCACTACAGTTCTGATACTTTTACATTTTTTGCATTTCGTTCAAAATCAAGCTCGGTGTGTTATCGACACTATCAAAGTTAAGATCACTGTATTATTGGCACTAATCATAGGCCGAACACGACACACGCCAGTTACGATACTCTTAAATTGTTCGCTTAGCTCCGCTTAATAATCGCATTTCTTGATCGTATATTGTTATTCATACACTTATAGACCGCGAAAAAAGTTGACTGGTTAAGTAGATTAAAACGTGGACAAGCACGTGACATGGCGAAATGCATGCTTATACAAATTACGTTAGTAAATAACGGTGTCTCTGCATCCGCTCGCTAAACAGGCACTGTTGATGGCAGAATTGCAAGCGCACAAATTTTACACGATTCTGTTAGCGATTTTGACAAAAGAACTACCCAAATATCTCGTTTGGTTTATTGTATTAATAAATTAAAATTTACACATGCAAGGTTTTATTCCTTAGTCAAAATCGCAGGCTGAATCGTGTAAAAATTTCTGTCGATCAGCTATGTTCGCGTTCTATGTGTTTTTTATAGTAAACGAAAAAAAACGGGATTGATAACAGCGTTTTTGAATGTACGCGGTCAACAAATTGCGACACTAAATCGCACTATAGTAACCTTGAACAGCACTTGCATATTGCTGCATCGCACATCATGTTAGCTTGAATAAGGCATGCTTTGTGCGCGATCATAACATTAGCATTACAAAGTTTAGCAAAAAACTTAGCATTATTTAGTCGATAATGGTTTCACAACTTTGCCTAAATGTCGTTTGTGTTTTTCAGACAAAAATGGAACAATTGCTGAACGCAAACCAAACACTACTTGATCAGGTGAACAAGCTTGTCAAACGTCTCGAAATTGTAGAATGTCGACTTTTAACTGATGACGAAGACGATGAAATGACCAAAAGTTGGAGGGTTGGTCTGTTACGTGTTTTTATCACAAGTATATCAGCCAAAGCACAAACCGAAAGCCCGTGATCTGCTCCATTTCAGTACTATGGCTAAACTCATTGGCTAATTTCAGTACTGTGGCTAAACTCATTGTCTAATATCAGTACTAAGGCTAAACTCATTGGCTAGTTTCAGTACTGTGGCTAAACTCATTGGCTAATTTCAGTACTGTGGCTAAACTCATTGGCTAATTTCAGTACTGTGGCTAAACTCATTGGCTAATTTCAGTGCTATGATTAAACTCATGGCTAATTTCAGTACTGCGGCTAAACTCATTGGCTAATTTCAGTACTGTGGCTAAACTCATTGGCTAATTTCAGTACTGTGGCTAAACTCATTGGCTAATTTCAGTACTGTGGCTAAACTCATTGGCTAATTTCAGTACTGTGGCTAAACTCATTGGCTAATTTCAGTACTATGGCTAAACTCATTTCAGTACTATGGCTATACTCATTGGCTAATTTCAGTACTATGGCTAAACTAATGGCTAATTTGAGTACTGTGGCTAAACTCATTGGCTAATTTCAGTACTAAGGCTAAACTCATTGGCTAGTTTCAGTACTGTGGCTAAACTCATTGGCTAATTTCAGTACTGTGGCTAAACTCATTTCAGTACTATGGCTAAACTCATTGGCTAATTTCAGTACTATGGCTAAACTCATCTCAGTACTATGGCTAAACTCATTGGCTAATTTCAGTACTAAGGCTAAACTCATTGGCTAATTTTAGTACTGTGGCTAAACTCATTGGCTAATTTTAGTACTGTGGCTAAACTCATTGGCTAGTTTTAGTACTGTGGCTAAACTCATTGGCTAGTTTCAGTACTATGGCTAAACTCATTTCCCTACTATGGCTAAACTCATTGGCTAGTTTCAGTACTATGGCTAAACTCATTACTAGTTTCAGTACTGTGGCTAAACTCATTGGCTATTTCAGTACTATGGCTAAACTCATTTCAGTACTATGGCTAAACTCATTGGCTAATTTCAATACTATGGCTAAACTCATTGGCTAATTTCAGTACTATGGCTAAACTCATTGGCTAGTTTCAGTACTGTGGCTAAACTCATGGCTAATTTCAGTACTGTGGCTAAACTCATTGGCTAATTTCAATACTGTGGCTAAACTCATTGGCTAATTTCAATACTATGGCTAAACTCATTGGCTAGTTTCAGTACTGTGGCTAAACTCATTGGCTAGTTTCAGTACTGTGGCTAAACTCATTGGCTAATTTCAAACTCATTTCAGTACTATGGCTATACTCATTGGCTAATTTCAGTACTATGGCTAAACTCATCTCAGTACTATGGCTAAACTCATTGGCTAATTTCAGTACTGTGGCTAAACTCATTGGCTAATTTCAGTACTGTGGCTAAACTTATTGGCTAATTTCAGTACTGTGGCTAAATTCATTGGCTAATTTCAGTACTATGGTAAATTCATTTCAGTACTATGGCTAAACTCATGGCTAATTTCAGTACTGTGGCTAAACTCATTGGCTAATTTCAGTACTGTGGCTAAACTCATTGGTTAATTTCAGTACTATGGTTAAACTCATTTCAGTACTGTGGCTAAACTCCAAGGCTTATCACCCCGCTTCGAACATATTTATATCTTAAATGCCTATGCTGTTTCGCATACTTCGCTAAAACCGTTGTGTTACCAGAGCTTGTTTAAGTTTCTACAGTTATTACAACAATATCCTCAAACTAATAATTAGTACGGCTACCACAGTACGTCCCTTCAGAGCTATAGAAGCAAAGTGAACGGTTGTATAACTCATCAATTATCACCATCGAAAACAAAACGATACAGAATGTTAAAAGTTTCGACGGCAGATTTTACACTGCCCGTTTCATGCCCCAAACTAATAATTAGTGCGGCTACAATAGTACGCTTTTCCAGATGTATAGCGACAAAGTGAACAGTTATACAACACATCAATTATTATCACAATCGAGAACTACCCAATATTAAATGTTAATAGTTTCATCGGCAGATTTTAGACTCCCATTTCATGTCTCAAACTAAGAATTAGTACGGCTACCACAGTATGCCCCTTCAAGGCTATAACGACAAAGCAAACGGTTGTACAATCCATCACTTATTATGACCATCGAGAACAAGCCAATATTAAGTACTAAAAGTTTCGTCGGTAAATTTTAGCGGACCCATTTCATTACTCAAACCAATAATTTGCACTACTATCACAGTAAGCCCATTCAGAGCTATAGCCATAAACTGAAATATTGTACAATCCGTCAATTGTTACCAGCATCAAGAACTAGCTAATATTAAGTGTTAAAAGCTTAGACTGCAGATTTTAGCCTACTAATTTCGTGCCTCAAACTAATTATTAATACGGCTACCCCAGTACGCCCCATCAGACCTCTAACGACAAAGTGAACAGTTATATAAAACATCAATTAATATATATATCATCATCGAGAACAAGACAATGTTAATTATTAAAGTTTCGTTGGCAGAGTTTAAGAAACTCATTTCATGCCTCAAACTAATAATTAGCACCGCTACCATAGTACTCCCCTTCAGACCTCTAACATCAAGTGAACCATCATACAACAACTCTATCGAGAATAAGACTATATTCATTGTTAAAACTTTCATCGGCAGATTTTTGTATATCTATTTCATGCAATTATTTTGGGTGTAGTGTAATGCTTCAGATGGTCCCAGGAACCGAACAGTGGTTGAATTATTGTATACGGCGCACACTGTGCGATGAGCTTCCAAGTAGCTGCTGTTCGGTACGTTAATAATCCGAGCAAAGTGGGCGAACACTTGACGCATGAATAAACGCACACCATATGATAAATTTAGATAAAACATCGTTCATCAATATGTATTGGTTCCATTTTGTACCAGTAGGAATTAAAGAGTTATGATTTGATTTCCGCTTTAGGGCTTTACCCTGAATCAATACTGTAATTAAAAGCGCTGATCTGCTGTGAAAATTAGACCACCAATCAGTTCAGGTACTTTAAAGTTGCGAATTGCTGCAGCAAAATTTTATATCATTTCTGCCTGAAATAGAGCTGGCCTTCACCTTTATATCATTTCGTAAAAGGTAGAAACATTACTCTCTTCTTCTTATCCACAACTAATATTACGTATATATAGTCACGGTGAGTCCTTACAAGTTGCGCCAAATCAATCGACACTTTTGCAAGTTAAAAAGGATAGCTCAAAAATTTGTCCTGGTTTTACTCTTGAAGGGTAGATGTTACCTACAAATCACATTTAAATAGAGCTGGCCTTCACCTTTATATTATTTCGTAAAAGGTAGAAACATTACTCTCTTCTTCTTATACACAACTAATACTACGTATATATAGTCACGTTGAGTCCTTATAAGTTGAGCCAAATCAATCGACACTTTTGTAAGTTAAAAAGGATAGCTCTAAAATTTCTCCTGGTTTTACTCTTCAAGGGTAGATGTTACCTACAAATTACATTTTATGGGAAATTAAATTACATTCTACCATGTGTATTTATTGAGATGTAAAAGCGATTATACTCAGAGCGGGAAACATTGCATACTTTCGAAAATATAACGATAATGCGTTCGACAGTTTTGTAGCTACTTTCAAAGCTGTAATTAACTAACCATTAATTTCGACTCAAATTACACTTTTTATACGATTTCACTCTTGACAGTTTGGTAGCTATTTTCTCAGTGCTGGCTGGCGTGCCGCAAAATCACTCAGTCACTGACATTATGCTTCCTAATTGTCACTTGAAAATCCCCGAAATATATACATTAAGGCACTGTCAATATATTAAAGATAACGAGGCTGTGCTGTTATCATAGGGCCATTTCCAAACCCATAATCGGAGTGCTTAATTGTTCCTTTGTACGCCGAAACTATCAATAACACAATAGTCCAAGATTTTAATAAATATTATGGCTTTAGCGGCCACTTTTCATGTTAAACATATTTAGCACACGGCGAGTGGAAATATTCGCAGTTTACCTACAGTAACATTTACTACGATTTGTGATATGATATATACAGTAATTTTGACCAAATATCCTTTAACAATAATTGCGCAAAATGTTTAGATGTTTAAACGATGGAAGGATGCGATTCCCTATAGCTATGCTTAATATGATTGGGATCTCTTTCCGCAGTTAGTCATATTAACTTTATAGGTCATTGAATTTAGTAGCATATTGCAGTTTATTTTTTTTGATCGCATGAATTATCGAAATATATGGCTAAATACCTTAAAAGAATTTCTGATTCAAGCATAGAAAAAATAATTTGGCAGCAGAACTTTACTCATATTACTTTCAACAAGATTCATTTGTTTATGTCCTTGAATCTAGGAACATATATGCCGCAAATTATTATTTTATTGCATGAATTATTTCAATATATGGCGAAATAGCCTTAAAAGCATTTTAGATTTAAGTATAGAAATAAAAGTTCGCAATATGTGCGTGCCTGCAAATGTGCACACCAATCTCTTCAAATGTGGAGGATGCCGGCGAAAATGTGAAGGGGCGGATCGTTTACATTCATTTCGTAATAACCCCATCAGTTAATTTTTTCAAATCCATCTGCAAAGAGCTGCTACCTCTGGCGACGCCCCTGAATGCTTAGCTTAATTCTCGGGCGGGCTTTTCGAATCATACAAACTGTAGTATAAAATTTCATAACAAACCTAAACTAATACATGGTTACTTTTATTTGATTGAAGGTTCGACAGCACAGCAAACGCGGCAAGAACTCTGAAGCTGCGTCGTATTCACGAGCTTCGGCTCCTGGAGGTAGTGCCACGAGTAGCGCCGAAGCAAAGCAGCGTCACGTTTACGACAATCCACCAATGTCTGCTATGGCGACAGCAGCTGCTGGCAGGGACTCGTCTAGCCTTGATTCCATCGGACGCCTGGCGGCGGCTATGGCCTTTGACGGCGATGACGATGACGATGACGAAGATGAAAGTGTCTCTGAAGCCAGTGAATTGGATTCCGATGCTGAAACTGCAGCAGCTGAACGACAAACTGGTATATGTATATAATTTCTAATAACAATAGGGTATTTAAAAAAACCGGAAAGAGTATAACAAGTCCAAGCGCTCTAATTTTATAGCCATGTTGGATGTTACTACTGCACAGTCCAAAAAACGCTATCCATTATTTAAAATTTTCACGGTAAACAAAAAACTGAACAGCGTTGATAATAATTTTTTTTAAAATCCAGATTTGCATATAACTGGAAATATGACTATTTGCATAAAACACAGATTTGCATAAAACACAAAGACTAGGAATGACTATTCTAGAACCACACTAGACACTACACCGTCACCGTTCAAGTGATAGGTCCAGTACCCGCTTGACAAATTTGACCGACCCAATACAACGCCTAAACCGTTTTTGATGCCTAAACCTTAGTGAGAGTAATAATCATCCAAGGTTCATTAGTTAAAATAGTTATTTCGTAAGATGTACTGTTAAGCTACATTCGTAATTCAGTTTTCAACCTAGGGTTTCTAGCCACAACCATTAAGCAATCACTCTAAGCAATTTCGTATGCTTAAAATTACACTTTTGTCGAATATTTCCATTTTAAAGCAGCAGCAGTTTGCAAATTAATCGGATGATTGGTCTATAGATTCCTACCCAGTGGTTGTATTTTAGGTTCTTCTTTTATGTTATGTCTACTTAAAGCCATGTTAAGTACTACGCTTTAAGCAGCAGAACTGTTAATATAGCTGTTTTCACTTTGGCATGGTGCAATTTTGAATACGTTGTGTTAAACTTAAGCAGCGTGTTCGCTATAGAGCCAATTAGTTTTTGAATTGAAGCTGTATAATGCATGTTATGAAACATATCTATAGCTTAAAATGAATGACCGGTTAATTGGAGTAAAATACAAATTCAGAACTTCAAAGGTATAGGTCAAGGTAAGGTACTGTTTTGTCAATCAAGCTTTAAAACGTATTAACAGTCCTATTGAGATTCTGGCAGGCTAACAGGCAAGTTTGTATATAATTTTCCCAATTACCGTTGTGCAACAGTAGTGCACAAGTGCGCTAATTCAGAAAATTACACCATTTTTGGATTAGAACAACATCATTATATATATTGATAGGTAATAGTATTTTATAGCAAACAAGTAGGCCCCTGTTTTACGGGTTCTATTTTTTGTTATGTCCACGCTGAAGGTGCAACTCAGACAAAACAATCGTATTTCCATATTTTTAATAATACCTTATGGTGGTTAATATATGCCTATAATATGTATTAAATAGCTATGCATTAGTACCACGGATTCTACTTTTGCTATAGTTTTATGCTGGTTTGTTTCTTCTCCAACTTTAATTTTCACGGTAGTTGAGACTTCTTCGACCGATGTGCTTTTGTATTGATAATATATGCCATTAGTTACCAACAACAATTTTTAAATCGTTTCCTTTCAGCTTACAATCGTGGCGGCTCTGTACCTCCAATGCCGAACCGGATGCCTTCCGCCGGTGTGAGTGCATCAATAATGTCAACCGGAATAGCTGCAACATCAGGATCACGAACAACCGGTGCTCCTATCTATGCGCAAGTGTCAAAACCAACGTTACAGGCCAGTAACACCAACAATAGCGGAACAGTAGTGACCTCAAGTTTAGGTGGATTCCGTGCTCCTCAAGTAAGGCGCAAAGACTCGCCTATGGCAACATCACTCACAGCAATTGCCGACCCTCTGGATTCAAGACGTTACCCAGAATCGAATTCAATTGCTGAACAGTTGCCACAGTTTTGCCGTCCGGGTTCATCAAGTAGTAACACTAGTGGCGGTAGCGGCAATATTTTAGAAAGCCCTTCACGCGACTCAGTACCAGGGATTTCTAGTGGATGGACACGACAGCAAGGCTTTGTTCCTATGGTGAATACAAGCTCTGCGCCAACGATTACCAGTGCTGTTTCTAACGCTATGTTCGGTGGTCGAGCTATTTCAACTGCGACAACGGCTGCCGTAAGCGGTACGAAAGAGTCGACACACTCTCCGCGTAAGACACGGCGAAATCAAAACAAAACCGTTCCCATTTCAATACAAGGAGGTGAAGCTGCGAATTTGGGAAGCACTGTAGTACCAGCGGCGAAATCCGCTCCATGTGGCACGTCTAGCGCTTCTCGAACTTCAAGTATCACAAGCGGACCGTTGACATCTTTTCCACTACAATTGCATCCACAGCGTCACTTAATACAACTAAGCAGTGGTAATCAACTTCGATCCCAAAATTCAGCAATATTCCGTCCTTCAGGAGACCCAAGTGATCAACTACAAAGCAATGCCAACGATACTGTTCGAAAGTCAAAATCCAGTTCAGGAGTAGCGTCGATTGTTCAACAACACGCAAGCAAGCCGTCACTTGTCGTCCAAAATACTGCATGTCTTTCACTGGCATCTAACGGTCAACAGCAACGAATGACTAGTCCAGCTACTGGAGTAAGGACTGTACCACCTGCCACAACTAGCTCTAGTCGTATGGTCTTCCATAGCTTGGCTACACGGCCCAGCATCCCTATTGCAAACATGGGAAACCGAAACTTTCAATTACAAAGCAGTGGTACAATTCCGTGGACATCACGAACAATGCTCAGTACACCACCCCGCTCGTCAAGAACAGTGTCTTCCACAAATACTGTAAGTCTAGCTGGAACTACTGCTCCAAAATCAGAACATCATCGAGAATTAAATTCAGATAGTGAAAGTAACAATGAAATGCTTTCCAAATCAATTTCAATGTGGGAACGCTCACCGTCACCAAATATAATAACCGCGGCACATACGGCGTCAACTTTATCGCCAAAAGATACGGCACAACTCCAGCAACAACAACCGCAGCAAATTTCAAAACCGTCATCCCAAAGTCCATCTATCCCTTTGCGGAATCGTGCCGGGAGTGACCGTGAGGATGCTCGTTCCACTGGCAGTAGTAGCAGTGGCGGTGGTGGTGGTGGAAGTAGTCCGCCAAAACCACGTAAATCAAGTGGGAACATTGCACCTACGCCAAAACTAAACCCAAACGCATGGTTGTATCGAAAATTTTGCAATGCGGATTTAGGTTCAGCCTTAGGACGACCATCGACATCAACTACAACAACAACAGCAAGCAGTGGCTCATCACGTGGATCAACATCGAGTTACGGCTCCATACCACAGAAGACAGCCAGCAGCAGCAATCCTCGGCAGTCGTCTCCACCCGGAGTGCTGGAACAGCTAATAATGCCATCATCAGGCCAAAGCAGTGGCTCCGGTGGTGATCAACAGCCCAATATTCCAATGCTTTTCCCGGTTATTGTAACCCCCGATAGAGCGAATAATCCAACGGTGAAAAACAGCGTGACTCGTAGCTTATCTCTTGATAAAAATAATAATGCTCAGGGTTCAGCTACATACACTAGCAGCAGTAGTGGACGACAATCAAGTATTGGTGGAAGATAACATTACGTAGTTATTATTATTTGATACATCAGTTTCATGATACATCGGCTACATAAATGGTTAATTGGTGATGCTATTGATGATGTTGTTACACTGCGTACCTACTTCTAATTAGGCTATCGAGTGAGTAATACACAAAGAAATCATTTATATCCGGAAATAATATATTTATGGCAATTCAGACATGTCAAATTCTGTGCTACCATAACAGTCCATATTCAGATGCAATTTAAGACCAGTCATCTGTTAACCGTTTTGGATGTTGGTTTCGTTCAAGTAATTCGTGGTGCAGTGGTCCAAAGTAATACTGCATTGTCAAGAATTAAACATCAAAATGGTACGATTGGGCTGAAATAAATATGTCAAGCAAATTCTTTATAAACCCAAATATGTTGTTTAATCATTATGATCCAGCAAATAAAGTTGTGTCAAAATGCCATGGTTATTGGCAAAGTTGGAAACGGAGCAGGAAATTCTGAACCTCCAGATAGATATGCAATATTCAGCAGCTGTTGCAATCAGATATGCGTGAATACGCTAAACCTGTTGGCATTAAAATGTAACTAATAGGTAACATTTAGAGGTGAACAACATTTTACCAACTGGGAATGACAGAGAAATGTGTACATTGCATAACCCTATCCGAATTAATGTGACAAGGCAATATTTGACTGACAGATAAACTAAAGCCGGTGTCAGAGCTCAAATAAATCAAATCAAAGAACCAATCTCATAAACAACTTTATATAAAACAATGATGTTTGCGAACATTACGCGCTAACCGCAACAGTTATAACTTCCAAAAATGTTATTTATGGCTAGTACAGAATACAAATACAGTTATAACTGTTGGGTTGAAACCCTAGGTCACACCAAACATTAATTCACTAGCCGCTGCTGCTTTAGTTTGAAGTGTTATGAGCTCAAATAAATCAAATCAAAGAACCAATCTCATAAACAACTTTATATAAAACAATGATGTTTGCGAACATTACGCGCTAACCGCAACAGTTATAACTTCCAAAAATGTTATTTATGGCTAGTACAGAATACAAATACAGTTATAACTGTTGGGTTGAAACCCTAGGTCACACCAAACATTAATTCACTAGCCGCTGCTGCTTTAGTTTGAAGTGTTTGACAGAAGTACCATAATTACGTATACAAAATTACCCAAAGTTGAAGCTTATAGTGACTGTGGCTATAAGCTCACGGTAGTCTACTCGATTGGAAATGCACCAAAATCTAACTTTCACAACAACCATGTAAACATTCAAATATTGTTTATTTTATATTTTAATTACTTAGCTAGCTCCAAGTATTTTTTATATTTTATTATATTTTTCCAATTAAACTGCGACTTTCCGAATAACGGTCACAGCGTCGCATCTAGTTTGTCTCCGAGATCTGCGCATACAAATACTTTTGAGCCTCCGGGTACGCGTGCAAATCAGAAGCTCTCCACCGCACCTACAAATATATTTCATAGCCCAGCGAATTTTTTACACCCATGAAGTCTGCAAATAGTAAGGTTATATCTGCGTGTGCAGAATGTGTCATTGTACATTATAAAACTATTCTACTTCCATTCACTTCAATTTTGTGGATTCTTAGCTAGCGGCTCTGACTGCGAAGACTACTCGACGCCAAATTTGATTCCCTTTGGTATCCCACCTCCCAGAGCCCAAACAGCCACCCACAGCATTATTGGCTTCTCGGCATTTTGAGCAGTTAATGACATTGTGAGCTTAATTAGGTTGGTGGATTAATTAAATCTCGCCAGGTTTTAGGCAACGCCTACTAAAAAGACCTTTCAGGCAGCACGCAATGGCGAGAACCACCCAGTCTTTCAAGGATGGCCTCAATACAGACAACCACTTAGCGCATTTCGAGAGCGGCCACTAAAACAAAAAACATTTTTCACAGAGGTCCCATGCTACGCATCCACTATATCTCTTAAACGGAACTGGCTTAATGGAACCATCCTGACTTATTCACCGTCAAATAATAGTGTTCAGTTGGTCAAGCGAAGATTTGCAATTAATATGAGCTTCTAAAAACGGAACCATAAATTCTTTCAGACAGTCTCAAAAACAGAACCATTGCAGTTTTCCAAATTTACGCCCAAAAAAGAAACAAATTTATAATTCGATACAGGGCAGTCAATGCAATAACTAGTCGTTGTAGGATATCCACTGAGGGAACCACTATATCGATCACAATGTGCTGCTCTCCATTTGAATTACGCAATAAATTTTTTTGTAGCGGTAGCGCGATTTATAGTTAAAATGTTTTTAAAAGCTGCAACAAGGGACTCACACCTACCGAACCCCTTTCCTAGCTCGCTGATTTGAATTGCCACATGCGAGTTTGTTTCTCACCAGGTCCCAATAATAAATTTTTAGTATTAAACCTATGTACATTTTCTCGTTTATATTATTATATATATATATGCTGATTATTTATTAAACAAATATGCTTTTTGTTAAGTGTTCACTTCGTGTTTTTTGATGAAATTGTGCAGCGTTTACGTTATGCGCGATTAAATTAACCTGCGCAAACTAACTATCCTTTTTGTAAAACCCGATGTCGAATCCATATCCATTGTTAGAGAACAAATAAGAAAGGGGATTCGATTCATTTCTAGCCTAGAAGTAGTGACTCACAATCTGTCAATAACAGTTCTACGACAATTATTAACTTTCACTTAGGTTTCGACTCTGTTCACGAACAAATTCAATGTAAATGCGACAGCATAAACGAAAGGGTCCTGTATTTTGTCATTATGTTCGCGAACAAACCCTCGGTAATTCAAAAGCTATAAAATTTCGTTCGCGAATAATATTAATGTTCGCGAACAGAAAACAGCAAATTTTTGATTGAGTTGATAGAGTTCGGTAACACAATTTTTTCCAAATAACAAACAAGGATAGTCAGCGGGTGCATGTTAAGTTTACTCACGCATTATTAAGTACCCGATGTGAAAATTTTCTTTCCCTATAGTCTACACCAAGCCATCCAGTAGTAGAGCGTATATGGCCCAGTATATCTTCTTCTTCTTCTTGAGCGTTTGTCCCACTATATTGCGGAGTCCGCTTGTTTGCAAAGACTTCTCCATTTGATCCGGTTGAGGGCATCGTCTGGGGTTGCACCAACAATCCTCATGTCTTCGTTCAGTCGATACATCCATCTTTTCTTCGGTCTTCCGCGAGGCCGACGCCCTGGTGGGTCTAGTATGAACGATATCTTTGCTACTGAACCTTCTTTCCGGCGAACGACGTGTCCGTAAATGGCGCAGTATATACCTACATTTATATGTAACGGTTGGTACAGCGCCATTGCTTTTGAATATTGGTTAACCAGATGAATTCAGAAGTCATGTCTAGAATCTCGGCATAAGATCAACAGTACAAGTCTGTCACAGGACCGATACAAGAACAGCACAAATTTGAGCCAAATGTTTTTATTTTTAGTCTGTATAATACGCGCTGTAGAATAGGCAAGAGAGTTCTAATTTGTGTAAAACGAATGAAATAAAAACATACATATACAAAAAGTATATACATTAAAATATATGCTACATCGGTAACATAGGTAAGGTACAACTTAGTTATACCAACATACGCGTACGCTTATGCATCATTCACAGAGAAGTGAGTGTACGAATTGCACACCGTAAGCTATTGCAGCGACCATGTTGTATGAAAACAATATTGCCATGACATTAAGTTGTTATAAACATAGTGAAACCAATAGCGCGAGCTAAGAATGTTGCTGCTGCAACATCATATGATGCTATTGCATTCTCAGTAGCGCAAGCTAAACATTGCTGCCACAATAAAATTGTTTTGTATTGCACTGTCAATAGCCTAACCTAAAATATGGCTGCAGCAACAATATTGCTTTATATTGCATTGCAGCAAAACCGTCAAGCGTTTGCTGTGTCACAGGACAATTAGTCGTTAGAGACACAACATTTTTACTTGCCAATGTCATAAAAGTCGTAGCAGTTGCACCAAATGTAATAAGTGCTGAAAAAATCGTACGCATTGTTAACCCTTTCATGCCGGAATTAATTTGTGTATCGTGCAATGTTTGACAAAATCAAACCCTCGCCGGGGATCGAACTCGGAACGTACGGGTGAAACTTGTGTACGCAAACCATTGAGCTGCCTGGGAGATATTGCTCGATTCCTGAAGGAACCTCACAACGTGAACGAATAACAACGCACGTTGAAACGTACATTTAAAAACTCAGTAAACGCAACGACTCTCAATATGCGTTAAGTCCATACGGACCTAGCCGGTATAAAAGGGTTAAATAAACAAAAATTGTTGAACACTACTGTTCATAGAGCAATATTGCTACGCTTTAGCTGTAACGAAAACTTATGTCCATTTGTATGGCACGCTACTAAAGAAATCTCCATGGGTTGCTGGACTATGTAACTATATAATGATAAGGGAAGCACGCCATCGGCTTTCAGGCTGTTTCTAGAGGTATAATTTTCACAGTAGTAAAATATTTATCGCTATGAAGAAGTATGCGCTTAGAGGGCATTTGTTAACAACAAATATAGTAAATAAATATTAGCGCAGCTGATTGGAGACGGACAACTATTGAAATTTGTTTTTCCGGTCGTACCTACTCAAGCGTTAAAAATTTTCATTACAAATTTACGCACTTAGTTGAATCGTTGTTTTTACGTAGCAAAAGATGACAAATTAAATTTTTCGACCATCTACATTTGAACTTTGGGTTAAAACATGTTAAATTTCTATATTTCACAGCGAATAAACAAGAAAATTTTCTCTCAATTACAAAATAAAATAATATTGTATTTAAATAAATTCGGAAAATTGATAAATCTGAAGAGCGGCAATACACTTTCTAGAATTAATGATTATTGGCAAATTATACATCAGATCGCAATATATACAGAACAGTCAATCTCGAACATATCCGATGATTATGCCATATAAATTAGCCAAAGTTTGAGGTATTTAAAAATTCGCAACAACATTCTTTGAAAATTTGAGGTGACATATTAATTTCCCTTTGACATACTCTGGAAACAGCTGCGTGCATAAGCAGGACTAGTGAGGCTCAGTGGGGCGCAAGTCGTCTGCCGTTGCAGTTAGACCAGCAATAGATGTTTGAAATTTTATTCAATTTCGCGAAAATTCTCCCCAATCAGTGAATAACTAAAATCAAAATTGGTCGTGACCGGAACGAATATATATAACAAGCGTCCTATTCCTATTAGTATATATGCTCATAGGATAAGGGGCGTTTTCCCCTGAAGCTCGGACCCCCTCCGGGTGTCGCCGCTGCTCCAACCCACGCAACCGGCATGTAGCCTGGATGCATGCTGATAGGGAAAGAGAGAGAATTCACCCCCTGATGATGGGAGCCTCCTCGTGTCGGGAAGGTAGTCTGACATCTGAGGCTGCTCACCTCACACCAGTGCAGCGGAGCAGAAGTTTTTGAGCGCATGGATACCCTCAAAAATTGCAGGCTTGTCCACCGCCACAAGGCCCGTTCTCGCGGGTTCAGAGCATTTTTTCAGGCCCGCGAAGCCCGCAAATTGTAAACATGTATCAACAACTTTGGAAGATTATCATTATTGGCTTTGAACTATTCTTCTGCATTTACCTTCGTTATAGTGAATAAAATGTGCTAGCGGTAGCGAAAAAAGCAACCCAGTTTCATCACTCACTCAATGCCGACCAGCCTGCCCACTATGTCACGTCGTAGATAATTTATGTACTGTAAACACGTAAGCCAGATCGGATAAGTCTAACACAACAAAATATATATGTCTTTAAGTTTATACGTCTGCAGTCTCATAATAGTCCATCTAGGAGAAACACGTTTCATAAAGTGCTATATACCATTCGACTCATACAATCGGTGTAAGGCGGGGTAAAAATCTCCCCCGGAACCATATTGAGGTAAGTTATCACAAAATCTTTTGCTATTTTTGTTGTTACCATTGGTACCGAAAAAGCTTCCGAAAATTTTATTAATAAATATATTACCGTTAAATTTACCCAACGAAATAGCAAACATTATTTCGGCAAAAGTAGTTATAACCCCTCTAACTTCTGAACTTAAAGATGGAAATATCCAAATGGAGTTCCAAATTGTAGACATGGGTAACCGTCACCTAGGAATCATTAACATGTTGCGGCAGATACTATTCCGAGCAACGCATCATAAAACATGCTAAATTAGAAACCAACAAAAATGTTTTATGCTAAAGATACATTATCCTGTTGCGATGTTTCTGCGCTGACCTAACCTCTATGGCTCGGGAACGGATAGTCGGGTATATGTTATTTTTACCATCCACTGATTGCAGTTAACCATCCGCACATGTTACCACGCTGAACCAATGGTTATGGCTCGGGAAAGGACAGGTTTTTTCTTTAAATTTGCTAGATAAAGAGCGTGATTGCAGTTACGTGGATATCGAAGTTGTACAAATGACCATGGATTTGAGAAGGATGTAGCGTTGCCCAGAGGGGTTGGGAATCATGTAAACGAAGAACGAGGTGGAATCGGTTGTAGCCTTGCAAGACTACTTTAACTTAAAAGTTCACAAAGACAGCCCCCTTGTAGTCGAGCCTCTGCCCTCGTGAGAACGTAATACGCTCCCCAAAGAACAATCAAAAATCTGAGACTTGGATTCCCACGCTGTACCGTTACGGTAGGATCCTTGTCGGAACATCGGATAATAAGAACGACAAGAACGTTATGCATGAGGAGTATATGGTACGGCCATGGAAGCCAGCGCCTTCATAGAACGCTTAATTCTGGCTCTACATAACCGGTGCTCGTTCTTAAATCATCGTTTGAGATGCCGATAGCCTTGTTACATCCAATATAATACGACAGCAATACTTTTGGAAAGTGCTGAGCGCTCCAAAATCCGTCGATTTGACTGACCAGGTTTCACACGCATGTAGCAAGACAGGTAAGACAGTACTGTCTTACACTTGCATCTTCATCGCAATGATGACGCCTCCAGTCGACCATAGTTTTTTTTTCAGTCTGTAGAACGCGTTTTGGTGATACGATTTTGACTTTCGTTGTTGGATTGGCTACTGGCGGTAAAATCGCTGCGTAAGTAGCAGAAACTTCTGACCACCTCCAATTGTTAACCATTGTTGCTAATCTAGAGCTCGGTGTTGCTGCAACAGGCCATAACTTTCGTCTTGTTAGTTACACACAGGCTGACAAACAGGCCGACGTTCGCTGCTGCTGTATATACTAAGCCAGTAATAAGTGTTGAAGGTTCCACGTGGTCTCAGACAAAAGTGTCACGTCGCCTGCGTAATCTAAGTCCGTAATGGCCGATTTAGTAGACGAGGCACATAAGAGGTCATCCAATCGCAGGGAGTTGAATACAACGGGTGACAAGATAGAGCCTTGTCGAACTCCAGATTTTAGTAGGACGACGTCGCTATCCTCGTTGTACTAGATGCGGACATTGAGTATGATGTAGCGTACATCGATTCGACAGCATTGAACACTTTGAGGGTACGCCGTGCGCGCCGTGATATTGAATAGAGATTATTGATCGACGCAGTTAAACACCACTTTAAGGTTGACTAAAACGACAAGCGTTGGTCTCTGATAATCATGAACACACTGGAAATAGCGAGATGCCTCTGTAATTGCTGCACACTGAGCGGTCCTCTTTGGGAATGGCAGTAGAACAGACGTATGCCACTCGACGGATCTCCAGGCCAAAATGACTGAGCAAGCAATTGACTAGGACTAGACCACCGGCTTTGAAGACTTCTAACGTTATCATATCAACTCCAGGAGCTCGGTTAGGTTTAAGCACTCTGATTGCTCAGGAGACCTCTTCAGCAGTAGGTGAATGTTCAAGTTCGCTGGTACAGTAGAAGCTGATGAATTCCAGATGGTCAAGCGACATCCCCGACACAGGAGGAGGTCTGTTTACTAGCTGCTCGACATGTTCACGCCAACATGCTGTGCGTTTCCTGACATCGCTCATGATATTGTGTTGTGGTGTACATATCATTTGACATTATTAAATCGTGGATCGCATCACCAGCGCTAACAACTCTCGTATACCTCAACAGGATTTTGCACAAAGCCGCCAATAACTCGAGCTGTTGGCACGATTAATGTATATATTGTGCTGAACTAGCCATTCAGCATGTATGGCTGTCCTAAGGATTTGAGCTAAGCGTTTCCTTAAAATGGAACGCAGTCTGGTTTATGCTTCATTGACCTTAAGATGTGACCACCTAGGGCCGGATTTTGTCACAGAGCCAATTCAGGTTCGTGACAAAAAGGCACAGCCACATCCGGCCCTTCATAAATAAAATAGATAAGCTATGCTACTATGTCTGTACAAGCCGGGAGTGGCTATGTCTCAGGGCTTGATAGCCGGGACGAACAAATGGAAAATATTTGTTACATTCAGTTTAGCAGGTGGTGTTACAGGAAAAATGTTTAGCTCTAGGCCAAAAAAGTAAGATTAGTAGTAATTAATGCAAGACACATTAATGCAGGTAAAGTAAATACGTAAAATATATTTTCAACATTTTTATTTAGGCGCCTTTTACAAGCCAACCTAGTAGCTATGTAAAATATGCTCTTTTATGCATGAAAATTACGCTATTGTAACTGGAAGGATGTTTTACGAATATATGACCATAAATATCACCAATTTATATTTTTTAGCGATTTTGCATTGTCGTCATATATTTCTGGCTTTTATAGTCGATTCCGCCCCTGTGAAAATTTATAAGCCTCGCTTTATTATTAGCTAAATATATTGGAAGGGTCTGGCTCGGCCCAAAATATGTCACACTGGCTGATCGCAGCTAGCCAAGCATGGCTTTAAAGCAGCGGCAGACTGTGACAAGATGCGGCCCTGCTACACACATCTTAAAGGTAAATGATGCATTAGAAGTATATACTTCAGTAGCTGTCGCCAGTAAAGCATTGTGAATCCATACTTTCTTGGCTTGGCGGCGTAGCGGAGCTGGCGTATATTGCTGCTTCATTGAGTTATAAATAATTTGCCAAGTAGAGTCTATGTTGTCGTCATCATCATGAGGGAGCCCCTCGAAACTGTTGCCTAGTGGTACCTCAAACGTCATCACCTTTGGATTCCGGCCACCATGATTGCACAGCGCAGATTTTTCCATCGAAAAGGGCCGATAATTTGAAGCGCAGCTGCCATAATAATAGTGCTTCACCAGAATCTAGTTAATTATCTCAGTATAGCGGGCAGCATTTCACGGGAGATACCATCTATGATGTATTTAGCGTGGGATCTAGGTGCAGCCATTCCCCACCGAGGTTTCTCCAACACGGAAGTTTTCTATGCCGACGATGTTTAAAATTGGAGCTTGTTTGAATAAGTGATGCGTATTCGGCAGCTCAGATCAGTGAGTCCGATTTCCAGAGCTCAAACAGCGTAGAACACTTTTATAGCACTGATCGTTGCATTCGGCAGACGCGTCGTCCGTCGGAGCATAGCACCTCACTATAGTGAGATTGACCAGCGAATAGTGGATTCGAATCATACAAACTCGGTCGCTTAGAGGTTTCCAGAATATCATTTGTATATACGTATATATATGTATATATATATATTGTTACAGTGCTAAAATGATAATGCGCTGCTTAGAATTCACCAAATGACACAGTTTGAACACCTATCTAAAGCGAAACCTTTGTATGGTCTTTGCTCCACGAATAACGTGACAAGCAGTAATAATGAAGCACAGCTAAAAAGAACGATAAGTTTCCGATTGTTTATTGGTAAAAATAGCAGTTTTACTGACTGAGATGTTTATGTATCAAACAATAGGTACGATAAAAATAAAAACCTTTGGGACGCCAGTGATGTAAATATGGCCTACGTTCATTTGTTTATAGGTCGATACCACTAAATGTAATGTTAAGCCAATTTAGTACAACCTATTAAGTTAAGCAGAGCTGCCAAAACAGCCTAAAACTATTTAGCGAATAACCTGATATGATCGATAGGAAGACTGAAATTGATATCCTGGGCAGAGTGTGCGCTAAACTTTATATAACCAGTCCGTCAACATGAATAAATGTCTCAAAGCTAATATCCAGCTAACATTTCAGTGTGAAAATCTAATCACTAGTGAATAATATTTGATAACAATATTGAAAATATCAGTAAGCCTTCGCTTTATGTATTCTCTAAGAACATCAAAAATACCAAAGTGCTATTTGGCTACATAATCCCTGGATTTCGTTCCTTACAAGCGTATGCACATTCTTCAAATCAGCTACGCATACCGATACATCAGAACCTTGTTCTTTGTTGAAGGCAGGCTACGGTATCACTTGAAAATTTTTAGTAATACAATATGAAATTACGTTTCTCTATGTATTGTTCCCTGTTGAAGTCAAGCTATAGTATCACTTGAAAATGTTTAGTGATACAATACGAAATTTTTACGTTTCTCTATGTATCGTTCCCTGTTGAAGTCAAGCTATAGTATCACTTGAAAATGTTTAGTGATACAATACGAAATTTTTACGTTTCTCTATGTATCGTTCCCTGTTGAAGTCAAGCTATAGTATCACTTGAAAATGTTTAGTGATACAATACGAAATTTTTACGTTTCTCTATATATCGTTCCCTGTTGAAGTCAAGCTATAGTATCACTTGAAAATGTTTAGTGATACAATACGAAATTTTTACGTTTCTCTATGTATTGTTCTCTGTTAAAGTCAGGCTATGGTATCACTTGAAAATTTTTAGCGATACAATACGAAATTTTTATGTTTCCCTATGTATGCAATTTAGTGAAAGGTGCATTTTGACAATGCACTGGTAACCTTGTAAATTTATCAATCGGAGGAGACTATTACGAGTTACTATCCACAGTTATTGGGCTTTGAATTTCGGCAAGTCTGTAAATGAAGTTGTATATAAATTTTAAAATACTTCTAACTAAAACAGCAGTTGCGGTTTTGATAAACGGTTGGTATAATATAGGGTTTCCAGCCATATTGTTATATTGTTCTTCCCTAAATTTGCAACGAGCGAATGAAGAAATTAAGAGTGGACGTTTTAAAAAATTTTCAAAACGAACTGATCCTGCCGTTGACATATATACGACGTGGTTTTCTTTATTTTGTGGATTCTTTATTCTGCGCCTTTTAAACCGGCACCTTCTTGAGTCGTTTTACCATAAATTTGGCACATTGATAGTCTTTCGGCATATTTGCGTAAATATATTCGCCGGACTTTGTTTTATATTCATGGTAGTTTACAATATTCAATGTCTCGAAGCTATATAAGCGTTCAAACAACGCCTGGGACTTGTATGAAGTTGCAGTTGTTGCAGCGAGGTCGCATCCAATTTTCGTGCCACGCTCTAAGCACATTTCGGTTAATTTTTTCGCTATTCCCCGTTTCCGATAACGGGAATCGACCGATATTATTTCTAATTTTAAAATTTTTTCCATATCCTCAGGAAGTAATGACCAATGATCGCCCTTTAGATATTCGATAAATTCAAGAAGCTCAGTAGTACCCGGCATGTAGGAAGAATCTTTATTTGTCATGTAGCGGTCTGGATCATTTCTCTGAAAAAAATGAATGCACACAAATTAACACAAGTGCCTCATAACTCGCGACAGTAAATATTTGTATGTCTATAATCTGCCTTGCCATATTACCTATCACTAAACATAGTGTAATTCTTCTTACGTCGAATTTGAGCATTAATATCTTCACTTTTATGGCAAAAGTTTAAATTGGAGCAGATTAAAGTTCGTGAGACCACTTCTGGTTAAATCATCCGCGATAACATTACCTGAACATCAAAGCACCCGGGTATCAAGGTTATAGCTTCACCGTATTTTATCTCTATAAAACACAAAGCATTTTGGCGGAGTTTGAGACGCCTTTATCTAACATCCCATACGTAAGCAACTATGACAGTGAGTTTGCTATCGGAGAAAATCTTGATAGTCTTATTTATGACGTTATCGGCCAGCAAAAGCTTAATACAATAGCTTAGCCAAATGGCTCATAGGCCCAGCCTGTGGCTCATAGGCCCAGCCTGTGGCTCATAGGCCCAGCCTGTGGCTCATAGGCCCAGCCTGTGGCTCATAGGCCCAGCCTGTGGCTCATAGGCCCAGCCTGTGGCTCATAGGCCCAGCCTGTGGCTCATAGGCCCAGCCTGTGGCTCATAGGTATCTCAGCTGATGCAAAAAGCACCTGATGGAAACCTATATTGTATATTCCCAAAAACTAATCCCATTCTAGATAATAAAGCTTCATCTTGGATACATAAAAGCAAACGAACGTCCTGGTCTTTAAAGCTCTGTTTATACTAATCCTTTCTCTTAACGAAGGAGGTGATCCAATTGGTCTTGTTGATGAATTCTTTCGACATTTTAACAACTCATCTTTTGGTCTATTTTTAGTAGACAGCAGCAATTATGACTGCTTACAATGCAAAAGTATCCTAAGTCACAGTCGTAGTGTTTCGAAACTCCTAAATTATCAAGATACACTAGTACAATATCACCAATATAATGTACAAACGGCCACTGGCCACACACGATATTCGATCAGATTCAAGTGAAAATTATTGGTATAATATGCAGCAATTTTCATGTGCTTATGATGTAGGACAGGAAAATGAAACAGTCTCACAGTCTTAAAATCGTAACACAGTCTGTAAATCTTAAATAGTGTAAGCAAATACTAAACATACCATATCTTCTGTACATAGTAGACACCCAATTATTTCTTCAGTTTTGTTATCAATGGCCACACACGATAATCGATCAGATTCAAGTGAAAATCGACAAGCATCAACAAAATATTGATGAATTTCATCGCGTTTTAATTGGCGGCAACTTATTATCGGTTCGTCCAGACGAAGACAATTATGAAGATGTTCAATGACACGATGATAATGTTCTTGAGAAAACTCGGTAAAAGTGATCTCAGCTAATGATTGCATTGTAAATTTTGATAAGTTGAGAGCAGGAATTGATCTAAAGAATTAAAAAAATTTTGAACCTTTAAATTTCCCAATCTTTCTTTTTACTGTACTGTCAAGCTTCTCAAAATAAGTGGTGTACCAAGTGCAAAACTTCAAATCAAGCAATCGATTTTCATTAATAATGCTCTGAAAACGAAAGACATATATACAGTGTTTCCCGGATATTCGTTCGTTCAAAATTTGTCATTGAATCTGTACTACACTAAGGCAAGAAGCCATTTCCTATATTCTTTCACGAATAGATCTGATTTGATTTCTGAGGCACGTAGTTTAATCGTTGTTCCTGTGTTAAGGTTCATCGTGAGACAAAATCAAACTTTGTTCTCTATTCTCTGGTTTAGTTTAATTTTTAGATAGCTGGAAATTACCAATAAAAGCGCAACACTCGTATACAAGCGGATTTTGTCGGTAACAATATAAACGTTTGATGACAATTTTTTAATGTAGATAATTTTTTGCCGTTTGCTTCAACTAGCTAACACGACACTAACGGTTTGACGATAAACATATTGTTATGGATTTGCTTAACCAGAACATTTTGGAATTACATTCGATCCTGTTCTGGAAGTTCCTATGATGTACGAGGACATCCTCACACGTGGAGTGACGGCATCTCGATCCTTCTAGAATGTTCTACGGATTTCGAAGACTGATGTCATGATTATTCTAGAAGATTCTTTGATTATATTTAAGGACGGTTGCTTACCACAACTTAAAGACTGCC